>JARHVA010000713.1:4510000-4669510 GCA_037957365.1 Torreya grandis | reverse complement strand
GTATAATGGCTGATTGGATGAAGAATGTAATCATTAACTAACCACAGTGTGAAGTAAAAAGGAAATGTTATAGGGTACATTTCCATGACTATATGATCATATGCACATAAGAGACTAAATGTATAGGTTAGATATCAGTATTTTGACTTATGTATACATATTATCATTCCCTTATTGGGTGGAACCTTTATAAATGATTGAATTACTATTATTGGCATGTGTGTAAACCTAGTTACTCGTATGATTTAATAAACTAGTTTATGTGGGACTGTTGTTTGCATGAACAAGATAATTTGATGTTTAGGTGAAACACATCACTCCATCACATTGAATATACTTTATGTGATGATCGATGTAAATGAGCTTACTTTATTATAAACCCCTTGTTTGTAAGAGTTAATTTGCTTAATGATTCCTATCTACATATATGGGTTTGGCTGCCATGTACTTAAGGTTTATTAATTCTTCTCCTAATTAATGTAACACATTGGTTAATTGCTAATGCAGAGATCATGTGTATCAATCCCATGATTGGTTTCCACTATATCCTTACCTATTTAGATCATGATGAGTAGGTTTATATTTTGATTGAAATATCATGTAATTGGTAAATGTTGTATGGTTAGAGAGACCTAACATAGTCTATTTTGATTCAAAATGATAACATGATGCTATGTGTGTTTTAGAGGCCAAATTCTATGCCTGATTATCATTAGGGATAATGTTCTACTTGTTTTTATAACATGGTCTTGTTGTGATTATTACTAAATTTGAGTGTTAAGATTAACCCTTTTGGTTATGCATATGTAGGTATGCTATGGTAGTATCTCTTGATTCAAAAAATGAGGTTTGGGTCTAATCTACATCCAAATACATACTTTAATATGCAACTTCAAAAAAAATTAGGGTTGTTTCATCTAGTATCAGAGTAGTGTTTCTGATCTTGAGAACTTTGAGATTGGTAGAATTGCTTCAAGGTAACCATTGAGTTGTCCCAATCAGCAAAATTGAGAAATAATTTTGGAGACACTTAGCCTTCAGGCTGAAGGTTAATATGTTGTGTTGTTTTCTTGCTATTATAATTTTCTATGCATCACTTAAAAGGAATGATTCTAAGAAATCTATATTTTTTATTATGTCAATTGTTATCACCCCTAACCTTGGTTTGAGTTAACCCTTCTTAAATTTGGTTACACAAGGGAAAGTCTCACCTATCAACCATTGAATTGGATGGACAAGTCAGTAGGAGTTAGGTGATATAAGCTTCACTCTTAAAATTAGGGAAATGATGCTCATGTATCTATGATTGTCTTGTATAGGCAAGCCTTACTTAGATACTTGGAACATTATGACCTAGGGAAGATCAAGGGTTCAACTTAAATCTAGAGGTCATAATAGGGTGTGAAAAATGACTAAATTTTTTGAGTAAGTTAGCAAAGTTGATCTCCCTACTCAAGAAAGAGATTGCCTTGAATTGTCATTAATCCATGAGCTTGTATGGGTATACTAGCCAAAGTCCATACTATAGACAGTTTTTAGTGGAGTGGATACATCTCCATGGGGTGAGTTGCTTATGGATAACAAGGCTACCCTACTCCCTTTCTCTATTTATAATAAGTTTGTTATGCAGAACCTTTTTACCATGACTTTTTAGTAATGGCTATGGTAAACAAACATATATATTCACTTGGCCTAGGTGTCACTATAAGTGACTAGAGGTAATGACATTGTAATTTTATTGTAGTGGCAATGCTCAAGAGGTAGTGGATAATTAGATATGGACTTTTATATAACCTAGAAGGTTTTGTTTTCTTATTTTGTTGCCTGGTTGGATAATTTACAGTAGTTATACATCCTTAAAAATAAGAAAACTTATGTAGAGCTGAAAATTCACGTGTTTCAACTAAGTTAGCCTCTTTTAGGTTAATTAAGGAATCAATGACTTTGTAACTCCAAAAAGGAGTGAAGCTAGCTAGTCTTATCATGTTTATAGTAATATTAGATCTATTTTATGTCTATGATGTATGTTTCATTCATGGATAGGCTTGATTCTATGTGTACGTTGATTGGTCCTAGATAGTCTATATATCCATGGGGATGTCTATTCAGACTTGACTTCTTTTTGACACCTATGAGGATGTCTATTGAGACATTGGATATGTATTGCATCCATAGGATGTTTGTTGCAAGTTTTGACTAAACTTACTGATTTTGAGGAATTATGATTCCCACATAAGTGATTTTATACTCTCCTTGAACCTTGGCTAAGCTCACCCTTTCCAAATTCAATGTTGCATAAACATAAACATCACCGTTCAATCCTTGACATGTTAGATTTAGTCAATCGGTTAAATCGTCATATAAGCTTGCTGATAGAATTTTAAGATAATGCCTAGATGTCCATTAATTGATTGCGTGAGCAAGCTATTCGATGATGCTGAGGTGTTTTATCTTGGGAGGACCAAGGGTATGACTCAAGCCTAGAGGGCTTGATGGGGTAAGTGTGATTAACTTGCATGATCAAGTTGAGAGTTTTGTGATTATTTATGAGATATCATTGATAGGTGTTTGATATATTTGCATAATATTTACACATTGGGTAGATTGATGTAGATTCATGGACCCTTGTGCTTCACATACCTATGTGTTTAACCATTGTAATGTGGGAAATACCTTGGCATAGTTTCCTATACCTGATTGTGTATTTATCTTATGCTTCTCCTCCTTTCATGTGCATTGTTATGTTAATTTATTGTACAAGCCTTGTGAAGTGTCAAAGTACTTAACCACTTAGAATGTGTGAACTTTTTATGCTATCCAGTTGGTTTTCTAGGTATCCTCATTGTGTTATATGTATGACCTTATGTTATAAAACCATAATGGCGAATTCAAGCACTTGTACATTATAATTCTATTTTGGAAGCCAAATATCTTGTTAAGTTGCCAAGGTATAGTGCCATGATGTGTTGTAATCCTGTACCATTGTTCTATTTTTTGAACATCGACACAAACATGAGATTGAGGGTAAAGAGACACTATTTACATAATGGATAGATTAGGTATAGGCTAGGGAGTGGAGTCCCTCATAGGATGAAAATATGATCCACCCCTTTGCATGAGGTAGACACCAAATTTGTTCATAGTGTACATCATGAGAGCCACATATTGGCTATGGGACCCTCCTGCATAATAGTCGCCTTATAGTTTAGTGCTCTTTAGCTAACTCTCTAAGGTTTTTACAAAATAACCTATGTGGAATCCCCTTGTGTAAGTCTTGCGAAGTACTTATTGGTCTTACATTGTGGACATATATAAATATTATCAAGGAGGTACTTGTTGAAATGCATTCATGTATTGGCATGTGCGAGTAGACATGCTATGATTGAGGTATTGCTTTGCAATACCTATTATAGATATATATTTTGGTATGAATATATTTCTATGTTATTTTATGCATGACTAGATAGTATGCTGGTTTTGTGTTTGAAAAGAACAATATACATCTTGATCAAGTGGATTTAATTATTTTGGGTACCCATGTCTTTTTATTTCTTATCTTTTACTGCCATGAGGTAAGTGCAGTGTGATGGTGGAACTACTATTCCTATAACCATCATGTGAGTTCATAAATTTGTTAGGAGAGCATGTGATAAACATTTGGGGTATCATGTAAGGCCTGGGTTGGCTTCTCTTGTTTAGTGTGGATAGTGTGGGACATTGCACTATCCCTTGAATGGTATTTTGTTGGTATGTAAATAACTATTCAAAATAGGTTATTGTCCTATGATATCATTCCATGATGAATTATAATTTAACTATGTGTAAGGCATAATATGTGTCAGTACAACAACTATTTTAGGTTTGGATTTATGTTTAAAATCTCATTGGGATTGTACATTTTGTAACTATGATTGTAAAAGTTGTAGTTTTTTTAGTACGTTCTCCTCTTGATATGAGGGATGTCTAACTAGTATTTGGTTTTCTAGAAAAAAATTGATTTGAATGGTAGGAATTTGTTAAAATTTTCCTATCTTTCACAAGATTTTAGCTAAAAGAGATGTGCTTGGAAAGCAATGAAATATTTTTATTGGTCTTTATTGAGATGGGAAAACTCATTCCCATGGTTGGTAATGTTGTTTTCTTAGAAGCCAATCTATATGGGTTGCTGAATTTCTATAGTTTTCTCAGAACTATGTTTACACAGTGGTATACCATTGGTGTATGTGCTAATTAATGACTATTTTTTAGATGTTAGTACTTGTTCCAAGGTGCAAATTAATTATTTTTTGCTGTTAATTAATGAGTTGTGCATCATAAGCTTGAATTGTATCTTGAATTGAGATGTGGATGTGAACATTTATTGCTATATGACCTTTGATAGCTCCATATTATTCTTCTAGTATCATTAAATGACATGTGAATCAATAAGACTTTCCTTATGCCTGTATTTATGATTTATGTTGAGAATGAAAAATGTACTTTAATTATATAGTGTAGTGCACTCTTTTGCTTTACTATTAGTTAATATGATGTTTTTCTAACCAATATTATGATTGAGTAGATAAAATATTTGTGTATAAAGTGATTAAGTCCCTAGGATAGTCAAGTCCTCGGTTGATGGTATAGTTACTAGGATGGATCCTCTCCAAGAGGGGGAGGATGTCATGATTCTACCCTTGCATACCCTTACTGATTGCTTAACTATTGATATATTAGAGGATTATCTATTAAGCATTAATATTATCATGTGTATGGTTGAGTTTTGAGCTCCTTGCTTGGCTATTCTATATTATTATTATGATGTTGTGATATTGGGTTTTTGGTTGATATACATATCATGTTTATGATTTTGCACTTGATAATGTAATTTATCATGGCTATAGTTTTGCATTGATGATGTATGGATTATGGGATACACTTGATGTTTATTTCAATTCATTACTGCTTATCATTTTTATCTATTTTTAGACTAGATACTGCTAATGGATCCACTTAGTGGTTGTAGGTATGGACCATGACCTAGGTTGGATGTTGGTGTTGACTCTTAGGGTTAGTAGGAGTGGTTCGAAATAGTCATATGAATTTTGATAGGTAACCTAGTAATCTTGATTTGTGTCATGTTTATAAATTATTGGGTTATGCATGAGTTTGAGACTTGAACTTGGTCAAGTTAGTCATACTTGTCCTCTTTATTTATGTCATCCTTTCTATTATTGTGCAAAAATTGGCCTTGTTGCCATATGTAACATGATAATTCTGCCTTTTGCTATCATCGAGTTGTACATGGTGGAGTTCATATCTTGATTCATCTTTTGATTATCATTTGCTTGTTGTTGTGCATGTGTTCTTTTGTACCTATTGGTCTTTGGTGTTCCCTACTTTTACTTGTTCCTTATGGTCATTTTGTGCTCCCCATTGTTCTTGGGTGTAGGTGGTTTCTAGTTTTGAGCCATAATGTTACTGTACCCTCTTGTCCTAACACTTACAACCATATATATATGTGTGTGTGTATATATATACACACACACACATATTAGTATGTTATTTATACACAAATTATATATATATATATATATATATATATATATATACATACATATACAAATAACCATGTAAATGTGTATATATATATATTTTATATATAATTATATATGTGGATATATTCATGTATATATATAAATATATATAATTATGTAGAGACATATTGATTACACAAATACACACACACACACAAACACACACACACACACACACACACACACACACACACACACACACACACACACACACACACACACACACACACACACACACACACACACACAAACACACACACACACACACACACACACACACACACACACACACACACACACACACACACACACACACACACACACACACACACACACACACATTAAAGCATAATTTCCATTAATTTTAGCATGGTTGGAATGGTAGTGGGTGAAGAGGGTGGTTGGCATGGGGGGATACAAATAAGAAAGGAGTAGGACTCAATGGCATGAAGAAGAAGTTGGTAGGGGTGGTTGAAGGCATGGCATGGAGGAATGTGTTAGGGGGGAGAGGTACACAACCAGAAATAAGAGACAAAAGTGATGCGTAAAAGAGGAGGAAAAGAGACAATGAGAGGAGAGGGGAGTAGAGAAGAGCATGCAGAGTAAAGAAGATATAGGGAAGATTTGATACGTTGAGAGAGGAAGAAGAAAAGGGGGTAACAGTAAGAGAAACACGTATGGATGGGATAAGGGGGTAAGTGAGATGGA
This sequence comes from Torreya grandis, assembly GCA_037957365.1. Lineage (NCBI taxonomy): Eukaryota > Viridiplantae > Streptophyta > Pinopsida > Cupressales > Taxaceae > Torreya > Torreya grandis. Next base: position 4,663,226 of record JARHVA010000713.1, on the reverse strand, counting down.
AGGGAATAAGGGAGAAATCAAGAAAGGAAAAATGTATGGAAGGAAATAAGGAAAATGTAGAAAGCAAAAAGGAAATGTAGGGGTGGGAAATAGAATGAAAACATAGCAGAAAAGAAGTGAAGAGAGTGATAGTAGATGAAAAAGAAATACACAGTAGAGAGAGGAGAATTTTGACCTAGTTTTCTTGCACTGTAAATCACTCCCATTCCCAAAATTGAATAGGTAAGCCACTGATAACTATAAGCTATTTATCTTTCATGAATTGAATGCTGATAGTTAATAAGGCCATTAGACCTTCACCATTATTCCTTGGATCTATAAACTTGTAAAATTAAATTATTTAACCTGGTGTTTAAACATGTTATTCTAATATGCTTTTAACCTAAAGGATGTATTATTCTCCTTGAGCCATATTTTATTTTGAATGTGGGTTTGAGACGTAGGCCCTATAGTATCAGATGTATATGTATAAGTCAACTTATGTATAACACATAAATAGTGATGTGGGTTCATGGAATCTTGGAGATAGAATATTCTTTGCCATTATAATTATAGTTTCAAACAAATTTGATTTGGGCATAAATTTATCTCAAGTTAGATTTTTTGGTTTATCATTTTATTTCCCTATTTTGAATTAGAATCGATTGGACCCATAATGTTTAAAAAGAGTTGAGTTTAATATCTAAACTATTGGTCTTGAATTGTCTTTATAAATTTTGGGATTGATTGGAAATGGTTGGGCCTCTTAATATTGAAGGTTGAGATTCTATTCACTGTTAATATGCTCCCTTTGATTTGAATTTTGGTTGGGACCTTAACCGTGAATGAGACTTTCAGGTTGAGCTTATACAATATATTAGGTGGTATGATTATGTCCATTAGATTGTGTTTTGATTAGGGATTAAACCATGTACTTTGTTTTATGTCAAATCCCATTTTAATAAAGGAAAATTGATTGGGCCATCTTCCTTAATGAAATGGTCATAGTAAACCCTTACATAAGATGACTTGGGTTAAAATTACATGTGTGTGGGTTTGATGGGAACCCACCCTTTGTGTGCTAATGTAGTAGGATTAAATTCTGTCAGGATTTTCTATGAGGCTTGTATGTTTTGGTATTGTTGAGCCTTAAGAATCGAACATAAACCCTATCTAAATCACCTTACTATAAAAAGGGTTTTTGATTTTTAAATCTAAACCAATTAGATGGCCTATAGTCTCTTTTATTCTTATTGACCCAATTTTAATATATGGGGATCATATGAGGTTGTGAGACCTCATGATGATCCCCTAAATCCTCCTTATAGATCATTAGCTTTTAATTCATCTTGTTGGTTGAATGCTTATTATATTAATTATTGCCTTTTTAGATCTTGTTAGCATTATTGAAAATTTAGGATAAATGTGTGGGCCAAGTGTTTTATGCTCCTTGTCTTATTTTGAATTGACTATGATTTATAATTAATTATGATCTTGATTGATGGTTGGAGGGATTTTAGGATTTTATTAATTTGATAGGCTATTTTATTATTGGCTTGAGAGTGCATGTTTGGTGGAGTTTCTTGATTACCATGTTGGGTTGATTTATTGTTGGATCTTGATTGGGTGGCATATAATGGTTAAGTTAAATGTTATGCTTTTTTCCTTTGATTATGTGAAGTGTACCCTTATTGGTGTTTTTGATTTTTGTTGGTATATGTTTTTTGTTGTGATGCCCCTTGGGTTGGACCCCAACTTGATTATAACTTCCTCCTTAACCCTATTTGTCGAATCCACCATCTAGCTAATAGTTGGGGTCGTAAAGGCCACCGGTGGTTAGGCTCATAAGGCTGGTTGGGAGGGTTTGTCTAGTTCACTGACTTGTTGCTCCATGTTGGATGAGCATGAAAACATAAAAAGTAAGTTGGTAATGAATTATTTAGGTTATTCATTCATTCTTTGCCTAAATAATGATGCTTGCTATTTATTTGACTTCAGGCATAGTTAGTATTTTTTTATAATTAGATGTTAGATAATTATGTTGATATGCTAACCTATGTAGATGGAATGTGGGAAAAGGAATGCAAGCTTAATAAAAAAGAAGCTGAGATTGAACATTGCTAGAAGTAATTCATTGATTATGTATTGATATTAAATGTTAATGAGTTTCTCTAACTTGTAATAAAATATCCTATGGGCATAAATATCACAATATTACTCCTTGAGTTGATCATATGATCTTATTAAGTTGTTTTAAAACTTGATGTTGTTAATAAAGTAAAATGATGTAGTGATTACTTTGGATGTATTTTGATTGATCTATTAGTTTGGTATTTAGACTTGAGCATGTTGTCTAGGATTACTAACAAGTTGGAACTCTAATATGAATGATAACTATTGAGAGTTAATGCATTATTGATTTTGGATACATTTATGTTTATGCCCATTATTTTAATATACAATGGATTTTATTTGTGGTGTATTTTAGGATATAGAACTATTCTGTAGTTGGTTGACATAGATGTGTATAGATATAGAGATCTATGGATGTCTCATTTAATTATATATATGCCAAATCATAAGAATAAGTCTAGAGGAGCAAGCTATCATACTTGTAGGAATAGTGTAAACTAAATCTCACTTGTGAACTTAAGTTTCCTTTGATTTTTAGTTGATTTCCAATTACTAATGCTGTGTTAGAATATTGCTTTGTTTCCTTTATCATGGATCATATGTTAAATGGAATTGTGCCAATTTAAGATTGGTATTTGATTCTTATACAACTTTAGGGAGTTTTGCATGTATTATATTAATATTCTTAGTCATAAGTACTTGGGTTTTAACCTTGAAATGATAATTGATTCCTAATGATAATGCTATATCAGTGAATCACCTTGTTACTATCATTATGGAAAGTTTAACAATGGGTTTTATGCACTCATTATTGTGGTACTTAATATTTATGTAATCTTAATAAAATTACATTTATTATCTTGATTTGAACCACCACAACATTATTAGTGTAGATATTTCCTAGCAAAGAACCTTATGTATTTGGTAATTGGGCATGTTTGAAAATGCACATGGATTAATGATAATTTGAAAGTTTATTCAAATGTTAGCTATCAAGTGTCATATACTTGTTTTCCTTGGGATTTATATTTATTCTTATGATCCATATTCCTTTATATACATTAGACCTACTCTTATGTTAACATGAGTATATGGAGTTATGATTTTGAGGGTTTACAACTTGTGGATGGAATTTAGAGTTCAATGTAAAATCTAATTGGTATATAGATGTGAGAACAAGTTTAGATGAGTGGATCAGCTTGTTAAGACCATATATCTTGATATTAGGTATATTATTAGGTTGTTATAATGGTTGATTGGATGAAGAATGTAATCTTTAGCTAACCACAATGTGAAGTAAAAAGGAAATGTTATAGGGTACATTTCCATGTGATTCTGCTCATATGCACATAGGAGACTGAATGTATACATTAGATATCAATATTTTGAGTTATGTATACATATTTTTATTCTGTTGTTGGGTGGAACCTTTCCCAATGATTGAGGTACTATTATTGGCATGTGTGTAAACCTTGTTACTCATATGCTTCAATAAACTATTTTATGTTGAAATATTGTATGCATGAGTAAGATAATTTGATGTTTAGGTGAAACACATCACTCCATCATGTTGAATATAATTTGTGTGATGATCAATGTAAATGAGCTTAATTTATTCTAAACCCCTTGGTTTTAAGATTTAATGATGCTTAATGATTCCTGTCTACATATATGGGTCTGACCACCATGTAATTGAGGTGTATTAATTCCTCTCCCAATTAATGTAACACATTGGCTAATTGCCAATGCAGAGATCATGTATATCAATCCCATGACTGGTTGCCACTATATCCTTACCTATTTAGATCATGGAAATTAGGTTTATATTTTGATTTAAATATCTTCATGTAATTGGTAAATGTTGTATGGTTAGAGAGACCTAACATAGTTTGTTTGCACTCAAGATGATAGCATGATGCCATGTGTGTTTTGAAGGCTGAATTCTATGCCTAATTATCATTAGGGACAATCTTCTACTAGTTTACGTGATATGGTATTATTGTGACCATTACTAACTTTGAGTGTTAATATTAACCTTTCTAGTTGTGCATACACAGGTATGCTATGCTAGTATTGCTTGTATTAGCAAGCAAGGTTTGGGTTTATTTTGCATCTAAAGGCATACTCTAAAATGTAAATTCAAAAAAAAAATTGGGGTTGATATATATATATATATATATGTATATATATATATATATATATATATACATACCATCTTTTGACTAGAGCTTTAACCTATTCTAAAGCACACAAGGGGTCCTAGTCCCTAAAATAACAAAAATCTTAAAGACTAAGACCACAGGGGCCAAATATAGATTACATAGCGATACTCAAGTGAGAATATGACAAACCCAATCTTTTTGAAAGAACACCACCAATAAGAAGAACTACTCAAAATTCAAACAAACTAGAAATATTGAAAGAATAGAAGATCAAAATTATGCAACCCCACAAACCACCCCACTTACCTAATAGTTCATCACGGAGCCATAAGTGTTTGCCTTCCTCTACTAGAAAGTAGAGTTTTCATTGTCTATTGGGTGCCACCATCAATAGAATTCATAGCATCAATTTACAATCTTTTAGCTTCCATCTTTTGCCTTTTTTTCCTATATTTACCAAAAATTAGTGTCGCTTGATTGGAAGGATGTTAAGCAATCAATAAATAGGCTCTAGAAGCTATCTCCTCTTCTTAATCTTCCTCCATAGAAGTTTCAACCACTTCAATATTTTTATCTTGAAAAGAGACTTCTTACACTGACAAAACTTGTACTTGGGGAGATGTGAGTGCTTTAAAATTCTCAAACATTTGCTTGTTACCAAAAGACAACACCTCAAGATTCTAACTTTATGATTCCACTCTTTTGTTGAGCTAAGGCAGTTGGCCTGAAAGGACTCCAAGATAATATTGGGTAATCACTACCTTCTCTAGTCTAAAAGTGAGACCCTTATCCACCAAATGATTCACCTTTGAATAGTCCCCATTTTTGTAGTCTCTTTGGACCATTGCCTTATGAATTGATTTTGAATGCTCATGTTTGTGTGTTTGATTTTCTTGTTGAGCTTGTGTTATTAATAAATAGACATTGCCATGATCCTTATCATGCATCATAGGCATTCATGTGATCACATTGGTTTTATGCACTTCAATGTTATATCTACCTAGACATGTTTCTTCTATTTGCTGCAATCATAGATTATGCAGTTATCTTATCTTTTTGAGGTGAGCTAACTACTAGTTCCTATATTTCACTCACATCAAATGGGGGGCATATTAGTGAGGGCATGTCATAGAGGCATATTATTCACACTTGGTACCATTTTTTAAATTTAATGGGGGCATGTTCTCCACACCTATTCAATATTCAACATCTCCAAATTATAGTGGGGGAATGATTTGAAAGCATGTTATCCACACCTATTTAGTATTCAACATCTCCAGATTGTAGTGGGGGTATGCTTTGGAAACATGTTCTCTACATTTACACAATTTTTTGAATTGGCCAAAGTACATAGATATGATTCAGATTTATAGTTATGGTAGAATTATATACATTAGTACCATTGTTAGACATAGTTTCAACATGAGACATAACTAAGGTGTATATGCTATGCAATTTGTGCCTAATATTGAAAAATATAAATTAGTTTTAAGTTCCAAAACTCTTTTATGGACTATTACCACATCACATATTTTTATGTACTAATACCCTAGTTAGACTTTTATGGAATTTATTGAGCTAATATAATATAGTAGTTGGTTCACTTTTTGGTATGGTTGAAGTGATTAAACCATGCAATCTTTCCAATTTTTTAGGTAGGGCTTGATTGTATCATCTAGCCTCACTGGGTTATAAGTATCATTAGGTTGCATAGCTAAACTAATCTTAATTTCTAGGTGGCAACTCATATTTGCTCCAAGGTTGGGGGCATAGGCCTTATAATCTCTCTCTCTCTCTCTCTCTCTCTCTCTCTCTCTCTCTCTCTCTCTCTCTCTCTCTCTCTCTCTCTCTCTCTCTCCCCTTGGATATATGCACTTTCAAAATTTATCTATATTTGTCCTAACCTTAGTTTTAGAACCTTATAATGATACACATTTTTTAAATCAATTTTCCAATAGACAAGGTGGTTACATTGGCACACAAGTGTACTCTTAAACCTTGCTCTTTTAATTTCAATCTATTTCAAGTAATTTTAATTATAGATTATATACACTGATTATATACTGTAATATGCTCTTGGTTAAATTTTAGTCACCAACAAAGCACTCAGGTTGGGCACATGAAAAGATAAGGTATGTTATATACACCTAGGTACACATTATTTTCCTTTAAACTAGAAATTTCATTACTAGATTAAAGGCGAGGGGGGAATGTATATGATATTTATGGATTATATAATACCTCAATCTTGTACATTAGGAAATCTCATACCTTGGTTGTTTCTATTTCTCTCAATTTTAGACCTTTCCCACTTCCAAAAGTCTCACATTTTCTCTTTCTTGTGCTGCTTGGCCTATTTATTAGTTCGACCAATCTTATGTTGATGACCTAGGCCTTCCATTTTGTCCAAAATTCTTAAAATGTACTTATCTTCCACTCTTACAACTTCTAAGCCTGTACTTGATTTCCTTCTTCCTTAACACTAATGTCTAGGATAAACACTAACATCTATGTTAGTGTCTTGACCTAAAATAAGTTTTTAATACCCTAAGATTATCTATTTTGTAAATGAAACATTTCATAATGGCTAGCCTAAGTGATTTAATGCTAGTTACTTATCCAAAGGGATTAATATAAATACAAGATCAACCCTCATTCATTCCTCACCTAGCATACATATGAAAATACCTAGTGTTCATACCAAAAAACATTCAATTGAACAAAGTTTCCCTATTTACATACTAGTAATAGGATCAACACATCTACATGTTTGAAGTACTAAAGGAATAGTCTAAGAGCCCAATTTTCCAAGTTATATGCTAGGTCCTTATTTTACTTGATTTGCTCATATTGAATGATTCACACACAAGCCAACACATAAGGAATAACTACATCACTCTGAGGCCATTTTTAGAGTATTGTTTATGTAGGTAGTGATCACTAATAGAGGGGTATTTGGGGTTAGATCAATATCATGCACATACTAACCCATTTTCCCTCAAGGTCACTATGAAGATGAAGATTTAGGGTTTTGACATTTCATGAGGAGTGATAGTCCATGATCGAGATCTGAATACACTCAAGTGAAGGCAAAGTCAAACCTAGAATCATCTAAGTGGTTGCATCCTTTTCTAGTAGGTATTCCATACAAGACACTTGCATCAAACCTAGATAGTAGCATTGAAATAAGTGTCTTATGTTGACTTTAGTATATAAAACTCTAGAATCATCCAATCTAGAATCTAATGACTATTTTAGAATCTCCTTCTAGCCTACTTTTTACCTATTCAATATCCAACACTGTGTTAGCATTAAAATCAACTAAGTATTTTACTTCTTTATCATTTCCATGTATAGTTTAATTATACTTTCTACATCTGAGTTTAACACCTAATTAACCTATTGTATATCTAATTATCACCCTTGTGCATTATCATTTATATATTATAAACTTTATCTACACAAAATGGGACCCTCATCCATTTTAGGCTTAAACAAAAAGAAGGTTTTTTAGGGATAAGGTTTCACCCCCTTGAGGATTCATTGAAAAATATGTCAAATAATCAAGATCCTTAGATGACCCAATCAATAAAAAGAGAGAGAAGCAAAACCCAAATGAAATTAGCTCCAAAACCTAACAAAACTCATTTCATTTTTGTGGAATGATTCTTGGTTTGTGTATGCTGTAAGGATTAAAAAATAAAATTAGAATATACCTTTCACATAGATAGTTGTTGGAGAAATATCTTTATAAAACTTTAGACAAAATAAAAACATCGAACCTCTAATTTTATTTGCTTTAAATATTATTTTTAATTTGATTTTATATTTAAGAACATTCAAGAAAGGTATCTCAAGTTTCTTAGTGTTTTTTATGGTTTTGATTCGAATTTCCTTAAGGAGAATGTTTAATGATATTTTAACTTGATTTGGACCTTAGTGTTCCTATTAAACATCAATTAAGCATCAAATATCTAATGTGAAAAAAGTGTTTTTAGTTATCCTTATATTTAATATAGTAATGTATGTTTTTACATTTTACCTTATAAATAATCTAATTTAATTAGAGGATCTAAGCACATGAGAGAGGAAAATAAGTAATAATTGTTCTTTTATTGCCTATAATTAAGATTTTTCTTTGGATATATGTTGATAGTTTTGTAAATAATTATTCTATTATTCCCATGCAATAATAATTTATTCACATTGATGTATAAGAACAAGATGAGAGGGAAATATATGCTGTCCAAAAAGTGTTTGAATGTTATCTATTAACTAAATATAAATATTATATAGATATGATTTAATAAAATATTCTTATATACACACTCTAAAGATGCATTAAATAACTATTTTAGTTTTTCAAATGAGAGAATGAAAAAGGAAATAAAACTAGAAGTAATTTAAAAATGTATAAAGAAATAAATATAATTAAAATTTTGTTATGCACAATTTTTTTAGCTAGAAAATCAATGAACAAGATGATCTAGTGTTGTGTGTGGAAAACTAATTTTAACTTATTAATTTTTTTTATAAAGTTTGAATGAGATAATCTAGTGTTATGTGTAGAAAATTAGTTTCAACTTCTTATTTTTTTTAAAGTTCCAATTTCTTGTTTAGTAGTGGAATATTAACTTAATCAAACACAAAGTAAGATTCAAAAGGATTTGTAAATTATATTTGTAATAAAATGAAATAAATAAAAAATAAAATAAAAATAATTGAAAATTAAAACTAATTATAATAAAAACTAAAACAATATAAATTTAAAGTATAATTTTTAATTTAATCTATATATATTCCATTGTCCATTGGGTGACACCATCAATAGAATTCATAGCATCAATTTGCAATTTTTTAGCTTCCATCTTCTACCCCACCTTTTTTTCCTAGATTTACCAAAATTTGATGTCACCTGCTTGGAAGGATGTTGAATAATTGATAAATAGGCTCTGGAAGCTAGCTCCTCTTCTTAATCTTCCTCCACAGAAGTTTCATCCACTTCAAGATCTTTAGCTTGAAAAGATCCTTCTGGCATTGACAAAAAATGAAGCTAGGGAGATGCCAATGCTTTAAAATTCTTAGATATTTGCTTGTTACCAAAAGATAACACCTCAGGATTCTAAATTTTTGATTCCAAAATTTTTTTGAACTGAGGGAGTTGGTCTAAAAGGAGTCCAAGATAATCTTGGGTCACCACTACCTTCTCTGGTCTAAGAGACCAACCCTTGTCCATCAACATATCTACTTTTGAATATGCCCCATCTTTGTATTCTCTTTGGACCATTGCCTTTTGACTTGATTTTGACTGTTCATGTGTGTGTGTTTAATTTTCTTGTTGATCTTGTGTTATTACTAACTATACATTACCATGATCCTTATAATGCGTCATAGGCCTTCATGTGATCACATTGGTTCTATGCACTTCAATGTTATATCTATCTAGACATGTTCCTTCTATATACTGTATTCATAGATTATGTAGTTATCTTATCTTTTTGAGGTGAGTTAACTACTAGTTCCTATATTTCCCTCACCTCAAATGGGGGGCATATTAGTGGGGGCATGTTATCCACACTTGACATCATTTTTTAGATTTAATGGGGGCATGTTTTGGAAGCATGTTATCCACACCTATTCAATATTCAACATCTCTAGATTATAGTGGGGGCATGCTTTTAAAGCATGTTATCCACATTTACACATTTTTTTGAATTGGTCAAAGTACACATATATGATTTAGATTTACAGTTATGGTAGAATTCTATACATTGGTACCGTTGTTAGACATAGTTTAAGCATGAGACATATCTAAGGTACATATGCTATGCAATTTGTGCCTAATATTATAAAATACAAATAAATTTTAGATTCTAAAACTCTTTTATGGACTATTACCACATCACATATTTTTATGTACTAATACCCTAATAAAACTTTTACAAACTTTATTGAGCTAATCTAATACAATATTTGGTTAACTTTTTCATATGGTTGAAGTGATTAAACCACACAATCTTGCCAATTTTTTAGGTCAAGATTGATTGTATCATCTAGCCTCACTAGGTTATAAATATCATTGAGTTGCATAGTTGAGATAATCTCAATTACTAGGTGGTAAATCATCTTTATTCCAAGGTTGGGGGCATGGGCCTTCCAATCTCTCTCCCTCCCTCTCTCTCTATCTATCTCCTTGGATATATGCACTTTAAAAATTTATCTATATTTATCTTAATCTTAGTTTTAGAACCTTATAGTTATACACATTTTTCAAATTAGCTTTCCAATAGAGAAGGTGGTTACATTAGCACATAGGTGTAATCTTAAATCTTGCTCTTTTAATTTTAGTCTATTTCAAGTACTTTCAATTACAAATTATATACACTGATTATATATTATAACATGCTCTTAGTTGCAAGTCAGTCACCAACAAAGTACTCAAGTTGGGCACATGCAAATATATGGTGTGTTATACACACTTAGGTACAAATTATTTTCCTTAAAACTAGCAATTTCATTACTAGATTAAGGGGGGATGTAGATGATATTTATAGATTATATATCACCTTAATCTTGTACACTTGGCAAAGTCATACCTTAGTGGTTGTTCTCAGTTCTGGACCTTTACTGTTTCCAAAAGTCTCACATCTACTTTATCTTGTGCCCCTTGGCATATCTCTTATTTTGACTAGTATTATATTGATGATCTAGGCCTTCTATTTTTCCCAAAATGCTTAAAATGCACGTATCTTCCACTCCTAAAAATTTTGAGCTTGTACCTACTTTCCTTCTCCCTCAACACTAATGTCTGGGAAAAACACTAACATCAATGTTAGTGTCTTGACCTAACATAAAATTTTATTACCTTAAGATCATCTATTTTATAAATGAAACACATCATAATGGTTGACCTAAGTGATTTAATTATAGTTACTTATCCAAAGGGATTAATATAAATACAAGATCAACCCTCATTCATTCCTCACCTAGCATACACATGAATATACATAGTGTTCATACCAAAGAACATTCAACTGAATAAAGCTTCCCTATTTCCATACTAGTCATAGGAAAAGCACATCTATAAAAAGGAATAGTCAAAGACCCTGATTTTCTAAGTTACAAACTACATCATTATTTTACTTGATTTGCACATATTGCATGACTCACACATAAGACAACACAAGGGATAAATACATCAGTTTGAGGCCATTTTTAGAGTATTATCTATATAGATAGTGCTCACTGATAAAGGGGTATTTAGGGTTAGATCGACATCATGTGCCTACTAACCCATTTTTATCCAAGGTCACTATGAAGATAAAGAACTAGGGTTTTGACATTTCATGAGGAGTGATAATCTATGATCGAGATTTGAATACAACAGAGTGAAGGTAAATTCAAACTTGGAATCATCCAAGTTTTTACATCATTTTATAGTAGGTATTCCATATAGGACACTTACATCAAACCTAGATAGTAACATCGACATAACTATCCCATGTTGACATTAATATATAAAACTCTATAATCATCCAATCTAAAATCTAATGACTGTTCCAGAATCTCCTTCCAAACTAGTTTCTTCTTATTTAAGATCTAACACTGTGTTAACATCAAAATAAGCTAAGTATTTTACTTCTTTGTTATTTCTATGAATAGTTTAGTTTTACTTTCTACATATGAGTTTAACACCTAATTGACCTATTATAGATCTAATTATCACCCTTGTGCATTATCATTTATATATTCTTAACCCTATCTACATAAAATAGGATCCTCATCCATTTTAGGGTTAAACAAAAAGAAGGTTTTTTGTGGAGAAGGGTTCACCCCCTTGAGGATTCATTGAATTTTATTTTCAAATGATCAATATCCTTGGCTGATCCGATCAATAAAAAGAGAGAGAAGAAAAACCCAATTGAAATTATCTCCAAACCCTAATGGAACTCATTTAATTTTTGTGGAATGATTTTTGGTTTGGTTACTTTGTAAGGATTAAAAAATAAAATTAGAATAGACCTTTCACATAGATAGTTGTTGGAGAAATATCTTTGTAAAACTTCATACAAAATAAAAATGTTGAGCCTCTAGTTTTCTTTGCTTTAAATATTATTTTTAATTTTATTTTATATTTAAGAACATTCAAGAAAGGTAGCTCAAGTTTTATAGTGTTTTTTATGGTTTTGATTTGACTTTCCTTAAGGAGAATGTTTAATGAGATTTTAACTTAATTTGGGCCTTGGTGTTCTTGTTAAACATCGATTAAGCATCAAATATCTAATGTGAAAAAAGTGTTTAAAGTTATCCTTATATTTAAGATAGTAATGTATATTTTTAAATTTCTACCTTATAAATAATATAATTTAATTAGAGGATCTTAGCACATGAGAGAGGCAAATAAGTAATAAGGATTCTTTTATTGCCTATATTTAATATTTTTCTTTAGATATATGTTGAGAGTTTTTTAAATAATTATTCTATTGTGCCCATACAACAAAAATTTATTCACATTGATGTATAAGAACAACATGAGAGGGAAATATATGTTGTCCGAAAAGTGTTCGAATGTTATCTATTAACTAAATATAAATAGTATATAGATATGATTTGATAAAATATTCTTATATACACACCCTAAAGATGCATTAAATAAATATTTTGGTTTTTCAAACAAGAGAATGGAAAAGGAAATAAAACTAGAAGTAATTTAAAAATGTATAAAGAAATAAATATAATAAAAAATTTGTTATACATAATTTTTTTAACTAGAAAATCAATGAATGAGATGATCTAGTGTTGTGTGTGGAAAATTAATTTCAACTTCTTAATTTTTTATAAAGTTTGAATGAGATAATCTAGTGCTATGTGTAGAAAAACTTCTTAATTTATTAAACTTCCAATTTCTTGTTTAGTAGTGTAATACTAACTTACAAAAACACAAAGTAAGATTAAAAAAGATTTATAAATTATATTTTTAAGAAAATCAAATAAATAAAAAACAAAATAAAAATAATTTAAAATTGAAACTAATTATAATAAAAACTAAATAAATATAAATATTATAAATTTAAAATCTATTTTACACCCACACACACACACACACACACACACACACACACACACACACACACACACACAATTTTGACTGGAGCTTTAACCGGTTCTGGAGCACACAAGGGGGCCCAGTCCCTAAAATAATAAAAAGATTAAAGACTAAGACCACAGGGACCTAATATGGATCAAATAGAAACACTCAAGTGAGAATATGATAAACCCAATCTTATTGAAAGAATACCACCAAAAATAATAACTACACAACACTTAGACAAACATGAAATATTGAAAGAAAAGAAGATCAAAATTATGCAACCCCATAAAACACCCCACCTACCCAACAATTCATTACTGAGATGAAAGTTTTTGCCTTCCTTTACAAGAAATTAGAGCTTCCTTTGTCCATTGGGTACCACCATCAATATAATTCATAGCATTAATTTACAATATTTCATCTTCCATATTCTTCCATTTTTTTTTCTAATTTTACCAAAATTCAGTATTGCTCACTTGGAAGGATGTTGAGAAATCGATAAATAGGATTTGAAAAATAGCTCCTCTTATTAATATTATTTCATAGAAGTTTCATCCACTTTAATGTCTTTAGCTTGGAAAGAACCTTCTACAACTTATAAAAATTGAACCTAGGGAGATGCCAGTGCTTTAAAATTATCAGGCATTTGCTTGTTACCAAAAGACAACATATCAAGATTCTAACTTTATGATTCCACTCTTTTTTTGATCTAAGGGAGTTGGTTTGAAAGGATTCGAAGACAATCTTGGGTCACCACTACCTTCTCTGGTCTAAGAGAGTGACCCTTGTCTATCAATGGATCCACCTAGGAGGCTCTTAAACCAATGGTAGAACCACCCACTAAGCCACAAATGCTGCTAACAAAATCCCTATTAGGCCAATCTATCTTTCTTACCCATTTCTTCAAACAAGATAAACCAACATGTAATATCCTCACTAGGATCTACTTAGAATAACATGATTTTTTTAAAAATTTAATCAACATATTCTTTCATTAGATTTAACCATGAGAATCTAATCAGTGACCTAGAGAAAAAACTCTAAGTATATTAATTATAAAATAAACATGTGACATCTATCTATCACTGATCACTATCATCAAATGAAACACAACATAACTAAATATAGAAAGTAATTATAGATTTCTAGCCATGAATGGTACAAACATGCAGCGACTATTATCATGGTACAATAAGCAAATTATTACATGTTGTCAAAAGAATGTCTCAATAATAATAAATATAATATAATGCATAAGATACAAGATACAAGATACAAGGCTCCATGGATCATAAGTTCATTGAACTCCAGTATCTATGGCAATCTCAAGTGTCATCTCTAAGAAGTACTGTTGTGGGAAGGGAGAGCATCATCCGAGCACTTTTCCATACCAACCATAAACCATAAATCTCCCTCACAATCATCCATCAGAGAATGGCCCTCCTTTCATAGATGAGTAGATAGTGATAGTGTAGGTATCCAAAGAGATAAACTAGTACCCATGTGTTGTATGATTTCTAATAACATGTAGTATACCATAAAGAAATTTGTTCTAACATGATATCATATAGACATGTAAATAATACATATTGAATGATAATATTTAAATAAACATTACTTTGTCCAAAATTTTAAATATTTATTGATCTCTAGGATAAGTCAAATTCATACACACCACTTGATCGGATTACCTTCATCTAGCATTTGGTGATACTAGTAGGCTAGTAAAGTCTATCACACTACTTTACTCAATACCAACAATATGAGATTTGGTTAACATAAATATAACCAATAGATTCATATAGATTAATTTCTAATAGCAAGCATAAAACATGATAAATATAGGAATAATAAAAATGCATACTTTTAGTCCATCAAACATATGAATGAATTTCTACAATATTATTTATCAAATAAATAATAAGCAAACAAATACAATTTATACCAACTAGATATAATTTATGCTCAGAATTCACACTACTAATTTCTATAAGTAGTTATAAATATAGTACATTATATGACAAACACCAATATCATAGTCCATCCTTTTATGTACACACTACTTAATTGTAACCAACCAATCATTATAAAGAAAGTCATAATTCTCATGAAAACATAATATTTCATTTAAAAAATCTATTTTAGGACGCTGTATGCATATATAATTAGTTTTTTATTCTTTAAGAATCTATGATGTAGTCTTTACCAATCAAAATAACTATAACTTATAATCACACATAACGATGCACTAATATATGTTATAAATATATAAGCACTTGTACATATTAATTCACTCATAATATGTACTGTACATAAGTTTTTTATACTATATGTATATATACCAATAGTCAGTTATAATATTTTCAAATAATCAAATAACTCATAACCAAGTTATACCTCATATGGACATAATTTAAATAATTTATTATGTTTCTAAGAGACTGTATTCATATGGTTATAGTTTTTTGTCCCTCAGACTCCTATGACTTATGCCAACAATCCATTAACTATAGATACATGCATATAACCCAATACATCCATATATGTTATATATTTATATGCATACTTAAATCCATATGAAGATATATTTCATATACATACACCCTTGTACATATTAACTGTATTCATACTATATATCACATATAATTAACCAATAATATATAAATACTATAAATGTCAATAGTCATCTAAAATTATAGACAACGACTTCATATGATTTCAACAACTGTTATAGATTTTCCGTTCACAAGATACATTGATGATATTTTATAAGATAAGGGATACAACAATGTAATACTTCACCATAGTTTATATCCCTAACTAAATATATTTTCACCCTGATGTATTCAAGATGTATATAACTCTGTATCCTTAATCATCTTTATATGGATAGATTATATTCAATTATAATGCCAAATCAATATTTTACTTCAATACCACATCATGGATACCATTTAATAAACTAAAGTAATAGTATAATGATGATTTAATCTTGATATCTCATAGAATAATGATAGTAATATGATTATCATAGTGCAGTCTATGAAAAAAGTATAGTTCACATATTTAGACTAAATATATAGTTGATACATCTAATGTAGTTATTTAGTAATGAATTTAGTAGCATAATATATTTAATGTCCTAGTTAACTATATAATGCCAAGGAGCATTGCTAAATATATTTAGCCAATACAAAGTAAATATTCTAAATCGATCCTAAATATTGTTGAACTTAGTTGAACCTTAAACATTCTGATTATCTATTGTCCTACTAATTTATAATTAAATCACCTAAGCATAAATTACAACTATGAAGAGTAAAGAGTATTGGTAAGTGTCAATCATTATATACTAAGTAAAGACATCCCAAATAGGGAGTGGTAATTCTTTGGAGAGCATTAAAATTATTACAATGCTAGGCAAATTATATAAGTCACTAGTTAGCTAGAACTAATATATAAATCATGAACAATCTAGAGATGATATATTAATCCCTGATAAGCTATAAATTATCTATTATAAATCACCGATAAGCTAGAACTGATCACTAGTAAGCTAGGACTGATCTATTATAGGCAAATCCAATGACTCAATAATATCTTATAATAAATCACCGATTAGCTAGGAATTGAATAACATACCAACTACAATTAGAATGATGACAAATTTATATTGCACGATTATTTTTATTTTGGTTTATAAAATCACATTCATGTTTATAAAATCACATATACTCTAATCCAATTCATACCTTCATAGATATCCACTTATATACTTAAGTTTCTCCAATTCTTACTTGGATTATGTGACTTTTGTGCCATTCATTTCACTCAGTACCTACATAGATTTTATTTTATTTAAGTATTTATCATAAAGTTTTTAATAAAATATTGCCTCCATTTACAAGATAATGTACACAGTTTGCTCACCATATATTGGGTAGTTTGCTATAAATATCTACCTAAATCTATTCATTATATATTTATTCAGTGCATATAGATCATTGAAGATACCTATATCATTTTTCAATTTTGCTTTAGCTTGTATATATGTAGATCGCTACATATTTATACATATGTCACTATTCTTTATATATATATATATATATATATTTATTTATAAACTCCAAAATTAAATCACACACACACACACACACACACACACACACACACACACACACACACACACACACACACACACACACACACACACACACACACACACACACACACACACACACACACACACACACACATATATATATATATATATATATAAACTCCAAAATTAAATCACCCTATACATGAAATTGGATAATTATATATACCATCATTTTTAAATGTGAACAAAACATATAGTCCATTCAAATCCCTTCATCAATAGTATAATTTTTTAGAATAATTAGCCAAGGCTGCAATAATGATTATATCATAATAATGTAAAATTCACACAGTTCATTAAACATTTGTCCATCTGTGATTATCCAATCATCCTATTGTATAATATATATTTGTGTATGTTGAGTGAACTCACCTAGTGAAGACTAAGAGCTAAAAAATTTGAGATTGTCAAAATCCCACCGTGTTCCATCTTCTCCTCTTTCTCTCCACTCATTCTCTTATGCTATGATCATCTTCACATGCTTCCCTCCTCTCTACTATGCCTATCTCCATTATTTTATCTTTTTAATTTCTTGCATGACTATGGCACTTTCTCAAAGCTACCTTTTATTTCTTTTATTTAATGCTTTCTCTCCATTTATGTTTTTTCCCTCTTTTGTTTTATATGGTTTTCCTTATTTTTATATTTTTTTAAACTTTAATAACAATTAACTCCATTCTTGTTTTATTATGTTTTATTCACTTTATTTATTTTATTTCTTATTTTTATATTTTTCCAATAACTTAATAATAAATAATTATTTTATACAAATAATTAATCATAATGAATTAAACATAATATGATTAATATAGAGTGAGTTATATTATTTTGATCTATCTACTAAACCAATCACCAACATGAGTGCTATGTTATTATTTTTGTTCGATACTTGGGAATTATAAGGGTCCTAGGCCCTTTGTCAAAAAAGATTCAATAAAAACAATTTTTTTTTGGTTAAGCATCCTTCCATGTAGAGGAAAATGACCATACTAACAGTACTTATAACCACCAAAACATCTTTAGATATAAACATTTTACTATTACTACCATACTAGATGACAACTATTAATAAACAATTACCAACAAACTAACCAATTATTTCAGAATTACCAATTCAATAAGTTTCCCCTAATTGGTTTAGATTTTCTTCTTTTTTGACACCTTATTCAAACTACCTAGTACTTCACCCAAGGTCCTGCCCTCTAATTCTCTCTTGCCTTTGAGTGGTCTAAAGCCACCAACTTGCTACCATTTTGAACTCCTATCGAATGCTCAAAGGTTGAAAAAAATAATATTTTCTAGACTTTACCAATGGCCTCCCATTGTACCTACTACTTTCCTTTCTACCAAGGTGGTATCTTAAAAGAGCCTCTTGCCACACCTTTACCAAATATTTTAATTGCATTGACCCTTTCTTTATAATGCCTCATCACCCTCCATTTTACCAAGACAAGAATGGGTTTTAAAACATCTTCTACAAAAGGCATACTGACTCCTTACATTTCTTCAAACTTCAACTGCACTCTACAAGCTACTTCCACATCCTTAACAAAATCAACCAAAGCCAGGAATTGAAACTCGAGTTATCAAAACATATTTAATGGGATAAACCCTAAAAAATCTCTCTCTAAAAATGGTAAGAGAGGAAATGATCTAAGCAGTAAAGATGCCAAAGCCTCTACCAAATCAATCCTACATTTTGGCTAGATGAAGAATTTCACCATTACCAACACTTGAGCTTGATTCATCATAACTAGATAAAGATTAAAAGTAAATAGAGAGGCTAAAATTAGAATTGACTCTAACTCAGTGACTCTATGCTAAAAAATCCATGCCCAATGCCAACTTAATATTTTCCACCACTTCAGGATATGGAGTCCAAAAAATATTTGATAGACATGTTTTATAAATAGTTCCTGCAAAGCCCATTTCATAGATTTTAACTTTTCCAAAATCCAAAGGCCAACCAATCGATTCTAGACTAAAGTTATCCATCCCTACCAAACCCCAAATTTGATCATTACCAAACCAAGATGCCCATTAACTATTCTACCAAAATGCCACTCTAAAAATAATGCAAGCCATAAATAACCCAAACATGAGAAAAGAGATGCCACTATGGAAAGAAGTGACCTAACCAAACCATGAATGCTCCCCATCACAACACCATCAAAAAATCATTCCACTAACTTTACATGACATTAGCCTTCACACCTAGGAAAAGCCAAAAAATGATTGCCCTACCAATTAAGCCCTTTGTAATGATTATGAAATCTCTCAAAAAAGATTTCAAATCATAAAAAGCTCTATATTAAAAATTATGGAGATACCATTAATTTGTTTAAAAAATAGTTTAAATAAAAAATAACACATCACCAATATTAAAATATCTTTTAAAAAATAATATAATATTAATTTTTCTCAATAAAAACCAAAACAAACCATAATTTTAATGTTAAAATTACTTTTAAAAATTCAATATAATGTTGATATTTTTCAATTAAAAATCAATCTGATAAAAAATGGATAATCCTCCCAACACTTGCTAACAATATCCATCCTTTCCTCCTCACACTAATCAATCACAACATTAGTCAAAAAGTTGGCCACTTTGTTACTTTCTCTGAAGTAATGGTTATATTCCTAGCATTCAAATTCATCCAATTTAGATAAGAGTACATCCAAAATGTTTGTGATCTTCTAAGACTTAGATTTCATACTAGATAATGCTAATAGAATCACTTGTGAATCTCCTTCAATTTCTAAAAGGGATAATCCATAATTTACTACTAAATGTATACTTGTAACTAGTGCTTGTGCTTCAGCATCATTATTGGTACCATCCAAAATCTTAAGAAAAAGAGATATAATTAAGGATCCAATATAGTATTTAATTACATAATCCACTCTTGATGCTTCATTATTGCCTCTACAAACCCCATAAAAATTCAATTTAAATCATCCTGCTTTTGGCAGAATCTAGCAAGCTTACTTTCTGTCCTTCCTATTTTTATTATCTACTAAAGACCCCTGAATGGGAGATGAGTGATACATTATTACTATACTTATTCTCATATATTTAAATTATCATAAACATTAATGATCATGAGCACACTAACATGACATACACACATAGTGCCATCATGATCACATGAGATAAATTTCACATAATCTATAAACTGAGAGAACACACAACTAACATGCATAATCAATTATCTAAATACAAAAAATCATTGAAAACATATTAATTCTAATAATTCTAATATGAATTTAATATGTACTATTTAACATGGTGTGTGTAGGGTTCTAGTCATTCCTCTATTGTCCCCCAACTCCTCCATCTACTTTACCCTCTTTGATAATGCTCTCCCTCCATTATGCTCTTAGAGATGAATCTCTCCCACGTCCAACTCATGACAAGTAGATAATTAGTCCATAAAACCACATCATGCATATCATACAATATTTCTAAATAATAATTCAATATGATCATATTATAAAAAATATACAATACAATTAACTCATAACAATGCCATCATGAAATCAAAGCAACATACAACTGCCCCATAAAAACATATCACTTATAGCTTAATCAAATAGTAATAAAATCAAATTACCAATTATAAATATCCATGGATAATCTAGTAAGTTTGCTTAACAAAAAATTAGGATGTAACATCCTTCCCCTTAAAATTGGTCATCGTCCTGATGACACTTATTTAAATAAAAATTCTGAATTAAACATATTATTTAATAGAAAGATAACATAGTATGAAGTATTGATTCAAGAAAATAAATGTGTAAATTGCCTGTAGAACTCATCATAGTCTTCTCAAGTATCTCTATTCTCAGAGTATTGGTCCCACAAGACCTTGCATTATGACATCTCTCTATTATGCAAATAAAGTTTGTGAGTGCCAATTAAACTAATTGGTTCTACCATGACCACCCTGGGGTCTAGAACTTGCAAAACATTCCAATCCAACACATATGAAGGATAAACTATATACTTTTAATATAAGAAACATATAAGACATTATGCAATACATCTAGGGATGATGGTAATGCAAGCTTATACGCTACATGATTGACCACATCTAACACCTCAAAGGGTCCCACATATCCCTATGATAATTTTACTGACTTCTTGAATTTAATCTTCAACCATAAGTACATGAAATTATCATAAAATCCTGAACAAACATCTAAGGAGAGTTCCCAAAATACTTCCATCCCCTCAGCACACCTCTCTAACCTAGAGAGTGATTTTCTCATTCTTGAGAAAAGTGTTTAGAGATCATGGAAAAATGATGTGTATAAATCAATATCATCGCTAATTTGCATAGCTCCTAATAGGTATGACATGTCAATACTACCACTACTCCACATAGTTCTTAATAAGTATGATGATGAATAAAAACTATAAATAATACATTTTTAATATATACAAAGTTAAGGAATAAACATTCTTCAATATACATGTGTATAACAATACTACTAATTTTGATAAGTCTCACAAAGCTCCCTATATTGGATTCAAATTCAGTAACTACCAAGTGAATGTAAGACTAACCAGGATCTACTCCCATCTCTTATTACTCATATTCTTAATTCACCACTCGTCTCTTAGGTCTCCATGACCTAATGATCTTCAAAATGTGCACATGGTTTAATGAATCACAAGTCCCTACTAATAAATCCTAGAGAGCAATGATATATGTTAAATAGTTCAAGATGTATAAATATCCATCACAGGAAAAATCCTACCAACATTCCATAATTGCATTAATTTTCCATTAGCCTAACATAACTAGTATCAAATTTCATAGCTTAATCCATCTCTATTATATTCATATTTAAGAAGAATTAATGTTAAAATTAACATAACAAAGGCTAAAGATCACAGCATCCTTACAACCTTATAAAAATAAAAAGAGACAGAATGAATCCCCATTTTCTTGGTTATTTACACAATAATCTATAAGTTTATCTCAATCCCTTAGACTAACAAGATGTTCTGCACATCCTATTTCATACTAGCTCTAGGCAAAAGGTACATAAATGTCTCATGAAATCAACATGTTTTTATAAAGAATACCAATATAATCAAGGGTAAATCATAACATAATTATTATAATTAGCTTATAAATCTTCATTTATAACCAATATAAATTCAAGGTTCACCACTCCACATGGTCAAAGTTCATTAGTTAAGATAAAGTAGCACTAGAATGTGTGACTCTAAAAATACACAAGTGAAAATTAGTAAACTAACATCTCAACAAAAAAAATCTTAAATACTTTCACATGGTATGAATAAAACACTACAAACCAATTTGCCAAAAATCATTACACACTTACTACAATTTTAAGTGTAGTATCACAACCTATTTTCATAACTAGAAGGAAAAATATTAACAACATAGATGCATCAATCCATTCCATTCCTACAACTTCTCTATCAACAATAATTAGAAGACATTATCCCATGAACTCTAGGGAATATTATCAAAAATAATTTTATAAATAAGCTTTTGATTAAGGGAACACTTAATCAACATCATGAAAATATGAATCCATTCAGTGGGCTTATAATGATGTCAAAGGAGGGTGAGAGAGTAACAAATAAAATCTATTCTAGATATGTGATATGAAACCTCTTACCAACCACATAACCATATGGGGTGACAATCCATGAGCAAAATCCTAACACTTATGAATCCTCAACAAAGATAACTAAACTCTACTACAAGGAAAATTCCCACTACACTAGGCGGTGCCAATCCATAAGTGATCTTTTAGGATTCCCTCCCTGAGGGTTAATGTAAATAAGACACAAAAATCTATCTAAAATGCACATATTCTTAAGTGATAAGAATCCCATGCTTTTTTTACACTCAAAATATAAAACAAAAGTGGTGGGGTTACTTGATTACCAAGTAGAGATATAATCATTCTTGAGGTGTTCAATCTAAGTGATCAAAATATTGTAGGAAGCTCTTATTCATAAATCATGAACTATGATACGCAATTACCTACCCAAATATTATATACAACCATCGCCATCAATACACTCAATAAATCAATCCTTTAACAAATCTAAGAGGGTACAAGTGATCCTAAGGGTACACACTCAATGTATCACATAACATTTAATGGAATTAACTAACATTCAATGCCACTTCATAAAATAGGTTACATAGGATTATGTCTTATCATGATGTTCCACACATTAGATGATTTAGTTAAATAGATTTTTAGGCAAATTAGACCAAGAATCATGGATGTCTATTAACTATAATAATCATCAAGCCATACAAGAGGGCCTACTAAATATCATAACTCCAAACATGGTGTAGCATGATTCTATACTAAGGCACTACAAGTCCAAAATGCACTTCATTTAACTAGTATAATACTACATGTCACAGGTCCTTCATACATGGGTAAAACTTGTGCTCTCACATCCTCAGGGTTATCTTACTCAATGGGATGCTCTTAAGGTACATCCTAGTGTACTTCCTCTTCATGGCCATGAAATTACTATTCCAGGGCTGAAATTTGATCACTGGTTTTGTTCATGGTTGAGAGAATCAGATCTAACTTTGTTTCTTGTTTAGCAACAAATTAGTTAAGATCAAATGGAGGGTTACTATCATTGAAATTTTAAGGACCTTCTATGTATACTTTAGTTTTTCACATTCTCCTTTTTCATAAATAGAAAGATACAAATTTTTTGGTGGACTCATTAGGTCCTAGAGTTTGAGCTACAACTCTGATACCACATGTAACATCCCTACTAGGATCTATCTAGAATAACATGATTTTTATAAAAAAATTAATCAACATGATATTTCATTATATTTCACCATAACAATATAATACGTGACCTAGATAAAAAATCTAAGTATATTAATTATAAAATAAGCATGTGACATCTATCTGTCACTGATCACTATCATCAGATGAAACATAACATAAATGAATATAGAAAGTAATTATAGATTTTCAGTCATGGTTGGTACAAACATCTAGCCATTTCTTTATGGTACAATAAGTAAATAATTACATCTCATTATAATAATATTTAAATAATAATAAATACAATATAATATATAAGATACAATATATAAGGCTCCACAGAGCATGAGTTCTCTAAAATCTAGCATTTATGATAATCTCAAGTGTCATCTCTAAGAAGTACTATCGTGGGGAGGAGGAACATCATCTAAGTGATTTTGCACACTAACCATGGACCATAGATTTATTTTATAAACCCTCATCAAAAAATGGCTCTCCCTTCATAGATGAGTAGATAATAATGATGTAGGAATCTAAAGATACAAGCTAGTACCCATGTGATGTATAATTTATAATAAAATATAGTGTACCATAAAAAAATCCATTCTAATATGATATCACACAAACATGTAAATCATATATATAAAATTATAATATTTAACTAAACATTACTTTGACCAAAGTTTTCAATAGTTATTGATCTCGAGGATCAGTCAAATTCATACACCACTTGATCAGATTACCTTCATCTAGCATTGGTGATACTAGTAAGATAGTGAAGTCTATCTCACTATTTTACTCATCATCAACAATACAAGATTTAATTAACATAAATATAACCAATAAATTCATATAAATTAATTCTTACTAGTAAGCATAAAACATGCTAAACACAAGAATAATCAAAATACATACATTTAATCCATCAAACATATGAATGAATCTCCACAAATATTATTTATCACATAAATAATAATCAAACAAGTATAATTTATACCAACTAGATATAATTTATGCTCAAACTATACACTACTAATTTCTATAAGTAGATTCAAATATAATACATTCTATGCCAAACTCCAATATCATTTTCCATCTTTTAATGTGCACACTACTCAATTACAACCAACCAATCATGAGAAAGAAAGCATAATTCTCACAAAAACATAATCTTTCATTTAAAAAATCTATTTTAAAATGTTGTATGCATATATAATAAATTTTTCATTCTTTAGGGATCTATGACTTAGTCTTTACCAATCAAAAAAATTATAACTTATAGGCACATATCACGATGCACTAGTATATGTTATAAATGTATAAGCACTTGTACATATTAATTTACTCATAATATATACCACACACATATTTTCTATATTATATGTATATATATCATCAATCAATTATAATATTTTCAAAGAATCAAATTACTCATAACCAAGTTATACCTCATATGAACATAATTCAAACAATTTATTATGTTTTTAAGAGACTGTATTCATATGGTTATAGTTTTCTATCCCTCAAAATACTATACTTATGTTAACAATCCATTAACTATAGATTAGTCATATGACCCAATACACCCATATATGCTATATATTTATGTGCATACTTATATCCATATAAATATATATTTCCTATACATACACCCTTATACATATTAACTATATTTATATTATGTATCACATACAATAAACCAATAATATTATAAATATTTAAAACCATAGGAATGCCATCATTGTCCTTCTCATAATTCATGTACATCAGACAAGTATTATTAAACCGGGTCCACCGCCACTCATAGGTAAATTGTAGTACTCGCTACTAGATTTCAAAGATTGCCCATCAGTGTCCACCACAACATCAACAGTTGCAGTAAAGGGTACAATTATAACCAGCACCACCAAAACCCTGTCAATTCAAAGACATAATTTATCTGAGTTGAGTTGAAGCTTTAACAATAACCAAAATAAAAAATGGAGACAATTTAAATATAAAAAACAATATCAACATGTTTTCAAGTAATCCATAGGTATGTATTTATTATAAGATTCTTGTTGATGTACTGTCATTGGTAACTTGTATGCGATTGATTAGAAATGCCCCTCTTCTCTTTACATATATATAGTTATACATAGTGAATGAAAAGATTAACTGATAATGAATAGTCCCCAAATAAAATAACATGGCACCAGTGAATACCTTTCAAACACCATCACCATCAGAATTTGAATAGATGTTTCAAGCTTATCCTCCCACAATTTTCACACTAGACTGGATGGGGTCACTTAAAATGAATTAAATATACATGATTATGAAAAGGAGGAATAACAGATGATTTCATCTTTTCTCATTAAAAAAAATAAAAAGGCATGTTGCATACATTTGGATAACAAAGAAAATATTCACTTATATTTTAGGAAGAGGAAGAACATGTGTTAGCCCTATAAGGGATTGGTTTTAACATCCATATTCATTCAATATTATATCAATCATAGTTTTATTATGCCTCTCATTATTATGTTTATTGTATTAAGAGTTGTAATGTCAATTACAAAAGATATTCTATATTAAGAATTATAATCTAAATTATAGAAGAGTCTTTGAACCTAAGATAATTCAAGTGTAATAGTAAAAATATTTAGAAACTAAAAGTAAGTGCCTTTTTTTTTACCATTATTAAAAAAAATAGTGGATGTTTACATTACACAACGTTTGGAAGCCCAAAAAATCCATTGTATAATAAAAACAATAACAAACATATAAATCTTTTCATAGATGAAAAAATAAGTAATTTTCTTGAAATATTGTATAGCATCAACTTCATGCCATACACTACTAAATTTCATAGGAATGGTATCATGAATTAGGTCAGGTTAGTGTCACCCATTCAATTTTTTTTTACTCATTACTAATACAAACGTGACACAAACCCGATACAATTAGCACCACATAAAATGTTAAAATAAAAATAATAAAAATGGGAGGGGTTATTCACTCTCCCACTTCATTTTATTCTCAACCTTCAAAGAGATAGAAGAGAAAGGGACAATATACCTTAAGAAAAGGAAAACATATCTTGAGAGACGAACACTATATCTTGAGAGGGAAAAAAGACAAGAAGATGGTTGCCTACCAATAGAGTTTTAGTAGAAAAGTAAGGACAAGAGGAAAAAGTTTAGGATAACAAAGAAAATATAAACTTATATATTAAAGAGAGGAAAAATATGTGTCACCCCTATGAAACCAAATATACGTTATTATTTAATTTATGTTTAAGTAATTCAAATAAACAATCATAGAAAAAAACACATTAAAAAAAACATTCAAAAAATTCTAGGAAAAAGCTTGAACTAAACCTGCAAAATCTTAGGGAAATAACTCTTTAAAAAACTCTAAAAATTCTATACAAAACCTTGAAAGTCATCTGAATCTTATCTCTTTTTCCAATTTAATTTCTCTCTTTTTTTTTTCCTCATTGCATGTAAATTATTTAACAAAAATGTCAATTGCATCTTAGTTTTAATTTTAGCCATCCTCATTATCTCTAATCATTATTCAACTCTATCAATCATTTATATTACTTTCCAAGAAAAAAATGAATTATTTCCAATAGACTAAACAATCAAACAAAAAAATTATTTTCAAGACAATAAAATGTAAATTTGATTGTGTAAATAGGATAAAAATAGACTTAACAAACATGATTATTTTTTTTATTTTTATAATTTGAATGAATGTTTTAAATACTAATCATGTATGGTGGCCAATAGCTCATCATGTGAAATTTTAATTAAGAGAGTGTTGTATAGTGTGGCTTATGGTGGGTCTAGCATTCATGTAGTTGTACAACATGATATTGATGAGGATTCCCACAACTATAATCACCTCAATGGTTTTGGAAGCTTAGGGGCCACCCATGCACTATTCCTTTCATATATCCCAACACTTAACCTTTATAATTTATGTGTTGACACATCACACAAGTTTGCTTGTGTAATCACTTGAGGCACAAAAAGGTAAACTAAGAAGGGTCATGGTTAGTTGGAAATGGTATCATTCATATAGTCATACACGTGCCTTGCATGCACTGGGTTACTTGGAGCTTTCTTCATACCATCCTAACAATGCATGAATCATTTATGTACTCATATAATAAAAAACACGAAACTAATCTTACTAAGTACTCCTTCATTCAATAAGCATAATAATTTTAAGTTTAAGAATAACATATAATAACATTCTATAACAATACCATCAAAATTGTTCATTCCTTGATAGTCCATGATTACAAGTCTCACAATGGTTCTCAAAGGCACGATTGTATTGCTTTCCAAGAAAAAATGAAATCTTACTGATAGACTAAAAAATCATTTTTTTTCAAGACAATAAAATGTAATTTTTATTGTGTAAATAGGATAAAAAATAGACTTAATAAATAGGATTTTTTTTTAAATTTTTTAAAAGTTGAATGAACGTTTTAAATACTAAGCATGTATGGCAGTAAATAGAACATCTTGTGGTTTTTTTTAGAGAGAGTGTTTCATAGTGTGGCTTATGGTGGGTCTAGCATTCATGTAGTTGTACAAAATGATATTGATGAGGATTGCCACACCTATAGGCACCTCAATGGTTTTGGAAGCCTAAGGGTCACCCATGCACTAGTCCTTTCACACATCCCAACACTTAACCTTTTTAATTTATGTGTTGACACATCATGAAAGTTTCCTTGTGCACTCAATTGAGGTAAATAAATGTAAATTAATAAGGGCCATGGTTAGTTTGCAATGGTATCATTCATATAGTCATGCACTATCAACTTGCATGCACAGGGTTACTTGGAGATTTCTCCATACCTTTCAGAACCATTGGGAGACTTGTTCATTTCTAAGTAATTATTAATTCAATAATCATAACAATTTTAAGTCCAAGAATAATATATAACAACATTCTATAACAATACCATCAAAATTATTGATTACTTGATAGTCCATTCATTTTTTTTAACTCATTGCCAATATAAACATAACACAAACCCGATACAATTTACACCACATAAAACCTCAAAATAAAAATAATAAAAATGGGAGGGCTTATTCACCCTCCCACTTCATTTTATTCTCAACCTTCAAAGAGACAGAGGATAAAGGAACATTATACCTTAAGAAATGGAAAACATATCTTGAGATTTGAACTCTATATTATGAGAGGTAAAAGGGATAAGATAGTTGCCTACCAATAGACTTTTAGTGGAAAATAAAGGACAAGAGGAAAGAGTGTAGGATAAAAAAGAAAATATAAACTTATATATTAATAAGAAGAAGAATATGTGTCAACCCTATGAAATCAAGGATAGAGATATGCTATTATTTAATTTATAAATGAATTTAACTTATGTTTATGTAATTCAAAGAAATATTCATAGAAAAAACCATATGAAAAACACATTCAAAAAATTATAGGAAAAAAATTGAACTAAATGTACGAAACCCTAGGGAAACAACCCTTTAAAAACCTCTAAAAATGTTACACAAACCCTTGAAAGTCATCGAATTTTTATCTCTATTCCCAATTTATTCTTTCTCTCTTTTTTCCCTCATTTCATGTAAATTATTTTAAAAAACTCTCAATTGCATCTTAGTTTTATTTTTAGCCATTCTCATTATCTCTAATCATTATTTAACTCTATCAATCATTTATATTGCTTTCCAAAAAAAAAAAAAAAGAATTCTTGCCAATAGACTAAATAATCAAACAAAAATATTTTCAAGACAATAAAATGTTAATTTTATTGTGTAAATAGGATAAAAATAGACTTAAAAAATATAATTATTTTTTTATTTTTTACAAGTTGAATGAATGTTTTAAATACTAAGCATGTATGGTGGCCAATAGGCCATCTTGTGAATTTTTTTAGAGAAAGTTTTGTATAGTGTGGCTTATGATGGGTCTAGCATTCTTGTAGTTGTACAACATGTTATTGACAAGGATTACCACATCTATAGGCACCTCAATAGTTTTGGAAGCCTAGGGGTCACCCATGCACTAGTCCTTTCACACATCCTAACACTTAACGTTTTTAATTTATGTGTTGACATATCACAAAAGTTTCCTTGTGCACTCACTTTAGGCACATAAAGGTAAATTAAGAAGGGTTAGGGTTTGTTGGCAATGGTATCATTCATATAGTCATGCACTTGCCTTGTGTGCACAGGGTTACTTGGATAATTCTCCATACCATCCTAACTACACATGAAGTAATTATATACTCAGCTTAAAAAAACACGACGACACTAATCTTATTAAGTACTTAATCATTCAATAATCATAACAATGTTAAGTCCAAGAACAACATATAACAACATTCTATAACACTAACATCAAAATTGTTCATTCCTTAATAGTCCATGATTATAAGTCTCACAATGGTGCTCAAAGGCACTTGACACTATCATAGGCCATCAAAGCATTTATCTCTTTTTAGAAATCTAACTATGTTTTGACAACATCTGGTTACTCTTCTAGTCATTTTCTATAGGATCTTGTAACCAATTTGGTAGCATTTTATTTCTTATTGATCGATCCTTCTACAATTTAGTAGTAATTCATTATCCCTCACTAGCTCTCTTTTTCTTTCCTAGGTCTCTACCTTAGATAGACATTACACAACCTTATGTGTCACTTATTAGCTCAACTACCACCAATTAACAAGTAATGTTTTTGTCATCCACTTGGTAGTTAATGTGGTGGTCTACTCTAAGTCAACTACCAAATTGTCTTTCATGACTTATCATCTACTTGTCAAAATCAAGCCGTTATTCATAAATCTCATGTTTTATCATCCACAATCTCCATTATAATTTTTGGATACACATGGTATTTTCATGTCTCAATCTTGTTATTTTGTCATATGTGCACGTGGACTTAATTTTATTATCTTGTGCATGTCTTATTAGAAATCCCTAATGGGAATGAGTAGATGAAATGGTTAGGTCTATGCATGCGATTATCTACTCCTTTTTTCTACTAACACTTGTATCTACCTTCATCTATCATGTGTGCACATTCTTGGCCCTGGTTATACTTTTCCAAAGTCTAGATTCAACATCACCCACACTAACTTGGTTGTCCATCCTCAATCAACCTTCTCATCCTTCCTTCTGCATGGTCTCTTTTTCACCTATTTATTTTTATATCCTCATCACACCTTTTCCCTTTTAGATTTACTTACTATGTGTTTTACTTTCTCACATTTTTTCTTGTTGTGCCTTTCTCTTTCTACAAGGTCTTTCTTTCTTATTCTTAGCACCCTCATGTGCCCTATTTTTCTTTCTGGTTCCATATGTTATGGACCTCTCCTGCCTTCCTCATTATGTGCCACTTGCACACATTTTCCTCCAGATCTTTACCTACTCGAAAGCGTACCCATACTTAGCCAAAATTTACAAAGAATCAAAGATTGAAAGAATCCAAATAATTCAACTTTATTTTGTTGAATCAAATAATTTTGGGATATCTTTCCTTAACTTTTCTTTAAAATCAGCCGATATCTTAAGTGCGTGTTGAATGATCTGTGAAAATGATTATTTTGGCGCCCAATCCTTGTAAAGCTGGGGGTTGACTAGGAGTGACTTGGCTTGTTGTTTTAATTTATTCATCTTCTCAGTAACTTCCTTCACCATTTATTTGAGGAAGTTGTCCTCAACTATAGTCTTTAGTTGTATCCCCGAGAAGTGTTTCTCTAGATCATTCTTCTTCGCACTTATTTTCTGGACCAACTCTTCTACCTTTTGCATCATTTTTGTGTGTTCCTCTTTATTTTTATTGGTATATACCTGGGTGGATATAAATTTATGCTTATGTTTATTTTTAGATATATGTGTGCTGATTATTACATTTACTTAGAGAAATTGGAAAAAACTTATCGCAACTACGCTCTCAGAGATATTTTTCCCAGCTTTGTCATAATTTTTGAATTGCTCGATGAACACAAAATCGTATTTATTTATGTTATCTTTCACAACCTCGACGCCTATTCCCATATTTATGAATTAATCTGGCAACAGAGTTCTCATAAACTAAAATAACACATCCTACCCTCAAATTAGCTAAACAGGTCAAACTGCACAAAACTTGATGCTTGCTTTTTAAAGTCAATAGTTCATATTATTGTTTTTTAAGCGTAATGAGAATTCTCATACATGATTTATTTTAAGCAGAAAGATCATTCACACATGACTTTTAAATAGTGGGTTTTTTTTCTAAGGATAATGTAATGGTCTTATCATTCATATTCATTCGAGAATATACCAATAACTGTCATTATTGTGTCTATTATATTATGAATTGTAATGTTAATATTATATTCTAAATTATAAAAGAGTATTTGAACTTAATATAATTTTTGCAACTGTACAATTGTTTAGAAACTAGAAGTACTATTGTTTTTTTACCAAATTATTTAAAAAAATAGTAAATGCTTACATAATGCAGCATTAAGAAGCCCAAAAATTCTTTGTATAAGAAAAGCAGTAACAAATGAGATATATATATATATATATATATATATATATATTTTTCATAAATGAAAAAATAAGTAATTTTCTTGAAATATTGTATAACATCAAATTCATGCCCTACATTATTAAATTTCATAGGAATGGTGCCATGAATTAGGTCAAAGTAGTGTTGTCCATTCATTTTTAGTTTTTGATATTTTTACTCGATACCAATTCTAATGTGAAACAAACATAATGCAATTTACCCTACATTTACACCATAGAAAAATTTAAAATAAAAATAATAAAAATTGGAAGGCTTATACATCCTCCCACTTCATTTTATTCTCAACCATCAAAAAGACAAAAGAGAAAGGGACAACATAGGTTAATAAATGGAAACCATATCTTTAGAGAAGAATACTATAGCTTGAAAGAGAGGAAAGGGGACAACAAGGTGGTTACCTACTAATAAAGTTTTGGAGGAAAAGTAAGGACACATGTAAGAAGTGGAGGGTAACAAAGAAAATATCCATTTATATATTAAGAGGAAGAATATGTGCCACCCTTATAAATCCAAATATCAGAAGTATGTTATTTTTCAGTTTATAAGTGAATTTAATTTATGTTTATGTAATTCATAGAAACAATCAAAGAATAAACAATATAAAAAACATATTTAAAAAATAATCTAGGAAAAAAATCGAACTGAACTTACGAAACCTTAGGGAAAGAACCCTTTAAAAACCTCTAAAAATGTTACACAAACCCTTGAAAGCCATCTGAATCTTATCTCTTTTCCCAATTTATTTTTTCTCTTTTTCTCCTACCTACATGCAAATTGTTTAACAAAAGTCTCAATTGCATTTTAGTTTTATTTTTAGCCATCCTCATTATCTCTAATTATTATTTAACTCTATCAATAATTCATATTTCATTCCAAGAAAAAAATGAATTCTTGCTAGTAGAAAAATTATCGAACAAAATAATATTATTTCAAAGACACTAAAATATAAATTTGAATGTGTAAATAGGATAAAAATTAGACTTAACAAATAAGATTAACTTTCTTTTTATAAGTTGATTGAATGTTTTAAATATCAAGCATGTTTGTCAGCCAATAAGCCATCTTATGAAAATTAAATTAACATAAATTTACATAGTGTGGATTATGGTGAGTTTAGCATTCATGTGGTTATACAATGTGATATTGATGAATATTACCTCACCTATAGGAAGCTCAAGAGCATTGGAAGCTTAGGTGTCCCCTGTGTGCTAGTACTTTCACACATCCCAATACTTGACCTTTTTAATTTATGTGTCAACACATCATACAAGTTTCCTTGCACACTCACTCGAGGCACAAAGAGGTAAACTAAGAAGTGTCAGGGTTAGTTGGAAATCATATCATCCACATATCCATGTATGTGAATTTCATGCACATGATTATTTGGAGATTTCTCCATAACATCCTAACAACACATGAAAAAATTATGTACTCATTACACAAAAGCACAATGACACTAATCTTACTAAGTACTCATTCATTTAATAATCATAACAATGTTAAGTTCAAGAACACCATCTACCAACATTTTATAACAATAACATCAAAATTATTTATTCCTTAATAGCCTATGATTACAAGTATCTCAATGGTGATCAAAGGTACTTAACACTATCATGGGATACCAAAGACTTTCTCTCTCTTTAGAAATCTAACTATGTTTCACAACATCTAGTTACTCTTCTAATTGTCTCCTTTAAGACTCTGTAACCATTTTGGAAATGTTTTCTTGCTTGTTGATCTATCCCTCTAAAATTCAGTAGTAATTGATTATCACTCACTAGATCTCTTATTCCTTCCCAAGTTTATGCCTTAGGTAGGCATTCCACAATCTTGTGTCACTTTCTAGATCAACTGCCACCAATCAACAAGTAATGTCTTTATCATCCATGTGGTAGTTAATGTGGTGGTTTTCTCCAAGTCAGCTACCAAATTATATTTCATCATTTATTAACTACCTATTAGAATCATTTTTTTAGTCATAACTCTCATTGTTTATCCTCTACTAACTCTATTATAGTTCATGGTTACATGTGGTCTTCGGATGTCTCATTCATGTTATTTTGTCGTATGTGCACATGGACTTGATTTTTTCAGCTCATACATTTCTTGTTGGAAATCCCTAATGGGTGAAAGTGCATGGAATGGTTAGGTCTACACATGCCACCCTCTACTCTATTAAGATACTGGTGCTTGTCTCTACTTTCAATTTTTGCACGTGTGCACTCCTGATCCTTGTTATACTTTTCCAAAGTCTTAGGTCAACATAAATAACACTAACTTGGACATCCATCCTTGAGTAACTCACTCATCCTTCCCCATATATGACCTTATTTTCCACCTATTTATTCTTATACCATTGTCACACTTTTTCCCTTTAAGATTTATTTACTCTATGTTTTAATTTCTCACATCTCCTATTGTTGTGCCTTTCTCTCTCTACAAAATCTAAATGGTTATGGCCTTGGGTGTTTTTTTCTTAGTCTTATCACCATCATGTGTTCTATTTTTATTTTTGGCTCTATCTACTCTGGACCTCACTTACCTTCTTCATTATGTGCTACTTGCGTACATTTTCCTCTAGAGCTTTAGGTACTCTTGCATGTATCCATACTTAGCCAAAATTTCCAAAGAATTAAAGAATTAAAGAATATAAATAATTCAATTTTATTCTATTGAATCAAATAATTTTGGGGCTCTTTCTTTAAATTTTCTTAAAAATCAAACCGTATATTAAATGCTTGTTAAATGATTTATGTGAAAAATATTATTATTATTACGCCCAATCCTTGTGATGTTGGAGGTTGCTCTAGAAGTGATTCAACATGTTATTTTAATTTATTCATATTCTTAGTAACTTCCTTCACCATCTATTTGAGGAAGTTTTCCTCATCTACAGTCTTTAATAGTAGCCTTAAGAAGCATTGCTCTACCTTATTATTTTTCACACTTACTATTTGAAGTAACTCTTCCACCTCTTGAATCATTTTTTTGTGTTCCTCCTTACATTTATTGGTATATACCTAGGAAGATAACACTTTATACTCATTCTCTTCTTTATAGATATGTGCATTAATTATTGTCATTTACTTAGAGAAATTGAAAAATACTATCATAAATTCACTCTTATAATGTGAAAGAGTGTAAATCATTATGAGTGATTCATGTGAGACCAATGATCATGGGAATCATTTCAATTTTTGTGCATGAAACATTAAGTAATAATAATTTGATATTTTTAATGGAGATGATGGTGGAAAAAAAGGCAATGTTTTACTTTATATAGCATGAAAATGAGTTATGCATGGATGATAGATATGTTTCACTATGAGCTTGAGAAATAAAGGATTGGCAGATAAGGACAAGACCATACAATACATGAAAGTGGAAAAAGAATTCAAGGTGAGCTGAAATTATCATTTACAAATAGATATAGATACAGGTTGTCATATATAAATAGATATGTATACAAATATTTACAAGATTTTTCCATTATCTCTCTCAGTAAAACTAACAACAAAAATTATATTCATAACAATAGTAAACATTTCTCTTTATTTGGTGATTTGAGGAGAGGTAAAACTTCCAATAGGAGTAGAAGCATTGGCAATTTTAAGGTTTATGGTGGAGCTGGGTTCAAATTCCCTCTAAATTATTGCATACTTTCTCCTAATGCTATGGTGGTATGATGGATTATATATATATAATTTTTTAATTTAAAAACTTAAAAAATTATAATATATTAATTTAATAACATATTTTTATATAATATAAAACATACAATATTAATTTAATAATATAACATATAATATATATTTACTATAATATATTATATTACAAATAATAGTTATATTATATTTATTAAGCAATTACATTCTATATTATTTTTTGGTAAAGTGAGGTTTTGTAAAGTGAGGAGTGTAAATCGGTAGTCATACCTCACATCAAACCCATGTCAAGTGACTCCATCTTTTTTTATAATGAAACGTTAAGGAAAAATAATATGAAATATTTTTTAAGCATTTTTTCTAAAACATATTTTCCTTGACTAGTACTCCCTTAGATTTTATGTTTTTTTTCTAGAAGGGATAAATAATATGCTTACAAAGACAACATCCAACTATAGCTATTTTTTATTTAAAGGGTTTGAGTATGGCATTCTTATATGTACTTAACCATGATGTAATTAATCTAGGTGTCAATATATTTTCAAAATGAACTTATGGAAGCTACAAAATAGACTATAAGGCCTTAATGTCTTGTCCCCATGTCATCGATATTGTAACACTTATTTGAATTACATGTCAGATGTAGTTTGGGACCATGTTACACATCAGTGGTGGGTATAATTAACTTTGTTGTGGTAAGATTTGACATTACAATATTGGCATATTCATTTTTTGTATCGAATCCATTACACATCATATTACACCCTATCTTATATGCATACATATATCCGTATGAGAAACCAAATATATATATTTTTCATCAATTTTGGTATGGTCATGTTGTATGTGTAGTGTGTTTGAGAACATATGGACATGAATAAGGCACCACCACCACCTTTAGATCAACATTCTCCTCGATTAATTTGATGGATATTAAGGCATGAAAACCATAGGAAGGCCAACATTGTCCTCATAATTCACGTACATGAGACAAGTCTTATTGTGCATCTTCAAACTGAGTATGCTGTGGCATAGGTAAAATGTAATACTTGCTACCTAATTTTAGATATTGCCTATCAGTGTCCACCACAACATTAGCAGTTGCAGCAAAGGGCAAGATTATAACCATCACCACCAAAACCCTAAGGATATAACAATTCTATGTGATGCATGGGTATATACCACAGATAATGGTTAAATTTGCATTATGGGTGAAAACATGTGGGAATAAAATGAACTTTTTAACTTACAGATGGAAATGTGGATATAGAAAAGTATACTTTTGAAGGGATCCATATTGGACAAAATATTGATAGATTCGATAGAGTTTATATACAAAAATAAATCTACCAAGCCATAGTTTTGAGTGGTTTTAGATTTGGATATCATAATTCTTCCATATTTTAGATAAGTTTTACCAACTCAGGATACAACTTTAATAAGAAAAAAATAATCTTTGCATGAAGCCATGAGATGTATGTAGATAATAGGTAATTCTAACATGTAGCAAAAATTTTAGGTCATGCCAAGAAGAGAAAATAACTCATTTTGAGTGCAATCAAAGACAACTAGGAATTATCTTTCTCATCTAAAGCCACACAGAGTGTGAGGGTGTTATGATACACACTTATAATATTTAGAAATAATGCAAAATATAATGTAGATAAACTCAACACAATAAATATTGGTGGGCCAAGATACCCAAATATTCAATATATGCATAAATTTAATAATCACCCTTAAGGTAGGGTAACACCATATAATACTCCTTTAGGAAGGAATAACTCCACAATGTCTGTTTGAGGGGACAATCTCCAATATCCTTCTACCAAATAGAAGAATCAATGCTTACTTAATTTCTTTACAATAATAATCATCTCCTTTATATAGACCTTTATGTAACTATTAATGGATGGATAACCTCTTAATCTTAATGTAGGCCAACTATTACCCAATACACCAATTTCATAAGTTACGCCATTATCCTAATATATTATTTCTATATAACTAACTAAGGGGGATGTGTGCCACATGTTGGTATCTCAATCAACCCATATACATTAATATATCATATCCTTAGGTCATAACATTCTAATGTAGATCACAAAGTTAGGTCAAAAGTGTCAATCAGGGTCAATATTGTCAATCCCTATTATGGAAGGACCACAAACTAGGGGTCAAGAAAAAGGTTTCAAAACTCTAGGTGAAATTCCTTAGAAGGAAGAGATGGAGAAAGAAGGGGGAGTTACTAGATCCTTTATACCAGGGTTCTTTGAGATAAATCATAAAGTGAGCTAGTTTGACTACAATGTGTAAGGCATTTAATGTGAGATGCAAGGCATAAAATTTGATATGAAATCCATATAATTTAGTTTGAAAAATATCATTATGGATTTACAAAATAATCAGTTA
This sequence comes from Torreya grandis, assembly GCA_037957365.1. Classification (NCBI taxonomy): domain Eukaryota; kingdom Viridiplantae; phylum Streptophyta; class Pinopsida; order Cupressales; family Taxaceae; genus Torreya; species Torreya grandis. Next base: position 4,624,250 of record JARHVA010000713.1, on the reverse strand, counting down.
AATAAGCTAGCTATCACTATTACACAACCCCACCTAGGTGAATCTCCCTACTGGTATACTCCAAATCCAAGTACCTTGTCACAATGGAACCTATTACCAAAGGTAGATATGCATAAATTTGATGAAAATGATCCACTCAATTGAAAAAACCAAATGGAGATTTTTTTTGATTTGTATTAGATTCTATGTGAACAAAAGTTTACCATGGCATCTTGTATCTAGAACATGAACAATTTATTTGGTATCGATGGTTGTGCGCTCAAAAGAAAAAAATGACTCTCAATGTCACCTAGTCAAGTTTTACAGATGAGGAGATAATTACTTCAACCAACTGGAAAAATTATGGTAAACTAGTTTAGTCAAGGATTTTATTCATAATTTTTAGAACCTATGTTTACGTGAGGAGATAATTTTTGATGAGAACATGAATGACCTATTTTTGGGAGGCCTGAAGAACCACATTAAACATGAGGTGCACATGTTTAATCCATAGTTTAAGGTATCTGATTCTATTATCATGGCATGCAGGGTTGAGGAAAAATTCATGGCAAAAAATAAGCAACCATTCACTCACTTTAGATAAAATAGCATAACGACACCATCATTTCCTCCACCTACCTTAAGGGTATTCTATTTCTATGTATATTGACTATTTGGGCATCTTGGCCCACCTATACCTTTTGTGTTGTGTTGATCTACAATATATTATGCATATTTCCAATCATTATAAATGTGAATCATAACAGAGGGTGTTAGTGGGCTCTACTTCACCTGTATATTGAATGCAGGGACTTACTAGAATAATAGACCCACCTTGCAAGTACAATAATGATATATTTTATAATAAAACCATGATTTTGTTGAGACAATTATATTATTTAATTCATGTATGCATTGAACTTCCAATTCTAGTTAATCAATTGGGCCACAATAAAGTATCTATAGGATGGCTATTATTAAAATCAAACCATCCCCTAAGTTAGATCCCATTTCTAGTACAATATTATTAATCATACATAAGTAATAAATAGCTAAAATTCAAATTTAGTTATTAGACCATGTGTTTAATTAATGTTTTTTTCAAGTAAACTCTTTGTTCTAAAATATTCCAAAGACGTTCAGTATTAAAATTTATACCATGTAATTTTTAAATGCACAAATATTCAAAAAACAATTGAAAGTCAAAAACTAAAATTTGAAATGTAAAATATGACCAAAATGAGCAATACCCACAAACATAATTAAACTAATAACCATCCCCTCCAACTCAAGGGATACAAAAAAAAATAAAAATCATTATTTCCTAATAAATATCATTGAAGCTAAAATATGAAACATAAAATGATCCACATAAATATAATTCGGTTAAGCTAAAACACCATTGACTCAACAAATAATGCTAAAAATGAATAGTTTTAGGCCTAACTATAATTTTTCTGGTCATTGATGGGCCAAAAGATTAAATTTACAGGTAGACTGACATCCTCTAGGAAATCATCTACTAAAATTGATATCCATCTATTGCACTAGGGAGATCCCATTCTATCCAATTACACCTATTCAACAAAGATAATTCTTCTCTTACCTGTTGCTCAGAATTGAACCCAAAGTCAAAAAATCACCAAATCATATTTATTATTGATTACAATCTATCAATTTGGGGGATTGAAGACTGAGAAAATTGTTTGGATATTGTAACAAAAAGGTAACTTGCTTACCCAAAAATAAGGTCAAACTGTAGTGAAATGACCTAGAAATGCAATGAAATAACATAAAATATGAGATAGATAATAGAATACATTTTAAAAGGTTCAAAATGATAGTGAGTTTTTAGCAAATGTGTTTCCAGTAAAATTGGTGAAGATATATTAAATTAACTGATAAAGCTCCATAAAGTTGGACACTACCAACATCTACAAAATAAAGACAATACTATTAGTAGTGCTATTTATTACAATAAACTATCATGATTATCGATTAAAAACTAGGTCAAATGTGTGCGATACAAAACTACCAAAACTAGTGCCCCACATCTGTAAATGAAGCAGGCATCGATGCACAAACAAATCTTCACTGCTGCCATGAAATGTTGTAAATGTTTTACCCAATTGCATAAATTCGACAAAGACACAACTACACTTTAGGGAGCCAATCAAATACATTATTTCTTAAGAGTTTGATGGATTTGTGTGCGAGACAACCTTGACCCTTTTAGTTTTTCATTTCTTTGATCAAGTGTCCATCACCATTAATCCATGTACCAGTTGTACCTATTAATTTTGAGTGTCATTACTTGTGTCTCAATTTGCTTTTGGATTTAGAGAGATATGTGCATATTTTTGCATTTAATTCTATCTATGGCTAGGTGATTATTCATGTCAATTAATAATATTTAAAAATAGCAACAAAAATCTAAAAATAGAGTAGGGTCTACTTATGGATATATCAATGTCGTTCCTCGAACAAAGTGACATTGATAATAATGTCTCAACTTTTCTACCCAATTAGAATCCCCTAAATATTATTCTTTAATGCCATCTATTAAGCTTCTTGCTAGTTGACTTTGCCAAACACCAAAATATTTTCTACACACAAAAAAGATGCACTTCTACTAGCTCACAAACCTTGCAATAATTATAGTTTAAGCACAAATGGATCTTATAGTCTACCTTTGGGACTAATAACACATCCTACACTCAAATTAGCTAAATAGGTCAAATTGCTTTTCTTTTTAAAACCAATAGTTTGTATTATTATTTTAAGCATAAGGAGCATTCTAACACACACACACACACATATATTTAAAGCGGAAGGAGTATTCACACATGATATTTACATAGTAGTTTTTTTTTCAAAGATAAGGGAATGGTTTTAACATTTATATTCATTTGAGATTATAAGAATACTTATCACTATTGTGTTTATTGTATTAAGAATTGTAATTTTAATATTATAGTAAAATTTATAATTTAAATTATATAAAAGTCTTAGGACTTAAGATAATTTATATAATCGTACGAATATTTATAAACTAAAAATAATAATGTCTTTTTTAACTTTATTAAAAAAAATTACATTATGTAGTGTTTGGAAGCCCCAATAATCCATTGTATAATAAAAATAGTAACAAATACCATGTGTATGTGTGTGTATCTCTATATATACACACATGTATCTATATGTGCATGTATATATACATTTTACCTGTGAGTGGCGGCGGACTCGGTTTGAAGAAGCGCAATAATACTTGTTCGATGTACGTGAATTACGAGAAGGAAAACGCTGGCCTTCCTGTGGTTTTCACGCCTTATCCTTCGGCAGATGTAATCGAGGAGAATGCCGATCTGAAGGTTGTGGCGTCTGCAGTTACAATCTGCTCTCCGTCGACGACGATTCAGAGCTCAACAAAGATTTCATTGTTGTAGGAAGCGAGTCTTCCTCTTCTACCTTCGATTTGGCTTACTTTAAAATCGTGAAAAGTAATGACGACGGTGATTATGATCTGGTTTTCTGTCCTACGGTTTGCGACATTTGCAGGCCTGCATGTGGATCTCTCGCTACTTACACCGACCAAGACGGAAATGAATGGCTTGTTGTTGATCATGACGACGCCCTCCCAATCAAAGTGCTGTTCAAGAAAGCATAATTACCTATCATTTTCATATGTAAAGACGTCTGTACAATAAGGATGTCTGAACATTCTTGATTGGAAATGGTAGCGCTTACATATTTGGTGTCTTCTCAATCTATTCATATTCATATTTAATAAATTAATATATAGATTCTGCTCAGCATTTTTAATAATGTTGTATGTAATCTCCATTGAAATAATTTTTCAAATTTATATTAGACCCTGCTCAGTAGTGGTAAATGATGAGTTGGAGGAGGAAAGCACTTCAAATTCTTGAAATAATGAAGACCAATAACCTTTTATTATAAATTCATGTTAAAATGTGTTGGAATTGTATTTGCGCTGTCGCCGATCCATAATTGAAATAATCCTTTGGTGCACAATTGTCAAAGAAAGCAAGTGTTCAAATTGATTTTTTGACCTCTTGTTTATAAAATATAATTATTTTAGTAAAATGTGAAAATTATTTGTATGTTTTAAAATTTAATTGTTATATATATAATATTGGGATAGAGAATAAAAAGGGGTGTAGTCTAATTAAAGAGAATGCCAGTTATTTATATCCATATATTAAAATATAAATTTTTCTAGATATCTAACATAGAAAGTCAAACAATTAAGGTTAGGATTGTGATTTGAATGATTTTGACACCGTGGATACCTTTTAGTTGTGATTGCTTAGCCAAAAAGTTCACTGATTTAAATATATGCTTACTCATCATTGTCATTGCTACTTAGCCAAAAAAGCTTACTTATCATTGTCGTGGTTATTTAACCAAAAAAATCATTGATTTAAATGTATAATTACTCATCATTATAATTTGTTATATATGCCGACATTCTATGTAATTCAGTGATTCCTTGTAATACTTAAGTATATAATAAAAAAAAATATTGAGATAGAGATTAACGTTTAAAATTGATTGTAATTAATTTTATAATTATAAAATAATGATAAATTGAATATATATAAATATTTTTGATTGGTATTCACTTTTTGACCGGAGTTACGAATCGGTCTCGATACAATCAGGGGATCAGATCCCAAAGTGACAACTTATCACATGTACCAAATATACCAAAAATGGCCACAACTGGCCCAAACTGACTACCTACAATGGCTACAACTGACATGGGAATCTAAATAATGACCACAACCAACTCAAGAATACCAAAAACAACAACATTCATATTAAGATACCTTAGTGAGATTGAACCTAGATGGAACTTGAAACAACCAAACCACTTTACAAACTCACCCATATCTCATTGGTATAAGAAATTGAATATTAATCAATAAAAAATAAATATCTATTTTATAGATAAAATATAAATATCTTTTATATTAATAAAATAAAAATATTATTTAAATTAATTAAATTTGAAGTTAGATTTTAAATTTATAATAGTTTTATTACTTTGGTTTTTATTATAATTAGTTTCAATCTTTAATTATTTTTATTTTATTTTTTATTTCTTTTATTTTATTACAAATATAATTTACAAATATTTCTGAATCTCACTTTTTGTATTTGTAAGTGTTATACTACTAGACAAGAAATTGGAACATTAGAAAAAATTAAGATGTTGAAACTAATTTTCTACACATAATATTAGATTATCTCATTTAAATTTTAGCGAAAAATAATAAGTTGAAACTAATTTTCCACACACAATATTATATTGTTTCATTTAAAATTTAGAAAGAATTAAAAATTTGTAACTAATTTTCCACACACAACACAAGATCATCTTGTTCATTGATTTCTTGTTATAAGAAATGTGCATAACTAAATTTTTATTATATTAATTTTTTTATACATTTTTCAATTACTTCTAATTTTATTTCCTTTTTCATTCACTCATTTGATTAACTAAAATAGTTATTTAATGCATTTTTAGAGTGTGCATATAATAATATTTTATAAAATCATGTCTATGTATTATTTATATTTAGTTAATAGATAGCATTCAAATATTTTTTAGACAACATTTATTTCCCTCTCATGTTGCTTTTATACATCAATGTCTTATACATCAATGTCAATAAATTATTACTGCATGGGCACAACAAAATAATTGTTTACAAAACTCTCAACTTATATCAATAGAAAAATATTTAAATAGGAAATAAAATAATCCTTATTACTTATTTACCTCTCTCATATGCTCATATCTTCTAATTAAATTACACTCCTTATAAGATATAAATGTAACAAAATGTACATTACTATTTTAAATATAAAAATAACTTAAAACACTTTTTTCACATTATATATATGATGCTTAATTGGTGTTTAACATGAACAATAAGGCCCAAATAAATTTAAAAACTCATTAAACATTATCCTTAAGGAAAGTCAAATCAAAACCATAAAAACCACTTAGAAATTTGAGATACCTTTATTAAGTGTTCTTAAATATAAAATAAAAATAAAAATATTATTTAAAGCAAATAAAATTAGAGGATCGACATTTTTATTTTGTCCAAAGTTTTATAAATACATATATCCAACAACTATTTATGTTAAAGGTTTATTCTAATTTCATTTTTTAATCCTTACAAAGTAAGGAAACTGAAAATCATTCTACAAAAATACAATGAGTTTCTTAGGGTTTGGAGTTAATTTCATTTGGGTTTTTCTTATCTCTCTGTTTATTGATTGGATCAACTAAGGATCCTAATCATTTGATAATTTTTTAAATGAATTTTCATGGGGATGAACCCTTCTCCCCAAAAATCCTTCTTTCTACTTAACCCTAAAATAGATGAGGATCCTATTTTGCATAGATAAGCTTAAGAATATAGAAAATATAATGCACAAGGATAACAATCAGATCTGTAACAAACCAATTCCCTGCCAAACTTAGATGTAAATATACACTAAAATTCTTATGCTAAGAATAGGTTAAATATAGAAAGGACAAATAAGTTATGTATGAAAATGATAAATACATAATATACTTAGCTATTTCTAATTTTAACACTATGTTGGATCTTGAATAAGTAGAAAGTAGGCTGGAAGGAGATTTTTGAATAGTCATCAGATTCTAGATTATATGATTCTAGAGTTTTAAACACTAACCTCACCATGGAATGATTTCATTAATGTTAATGTTTGGGTTTGATGAAAGTAAACTATATGGAATACTTAATAAAAAAGATGTGACCAACTGGATGTTTTTAGATTTTACTTCACCTTCACTCTGGTGTATTCATATCTAGGTCATGGATTGCCACTTATCATGAAATATCAAAACCCCAGATTGTAATTGCAGATGCCACAACCTTCAGATCAACCTTCTCCCTGATTACATTTGGTGAAGAATAAGGCATGAAAACCATAGGAAGGATAACGTTGTCCTCATAATTCATGTACATAAGACAAGTATTATTACGCATCTTCAAACCAAGTCCGATACCACTCATAGGTTAAATGTAGTACTCACTACCAGATTTCAAATATTTCCCATCAGTGTCTACCACAACATCAACAATTGTAGCAAAGGGCACAATTATAACTAGCACCACCAAAACCTTGCCAATGATTTCATCTTTTCTCATTAAAAAATAAAAAATACATGTTGCTTACATTTGGATAACCATTTTCAAGTTAGCAACATTCAATTTAAATTTAGCTAAATGGGTCAAATGGCACCGCACCCAACTCAAAGGTTGTATACAATTGGATAACCATTTGCAAGATGGTAACAAGGTTCTAACTTCTCCTCACCTCATCAACTTAAATAACACATCCTACACTCAAATTAGTTAAATGGATTAAATTAATTTTCTTCTTAAAATCAATGGTTTGTATTATTTTTTCATTCTCACACGTTTTCTTTTCTAAAAGCTAAAAGAGCATTCACACATGACTTTTAAATGGCAGATTTTATTTTTTCTCTAAGGATAAGGGAATGGTTTTAACATTCATATTCATTCAATGCCTATCAGTACTATGTATCTTATATTAAGAATTATAATTTTAATATTATATTAAGAATTGTAATTTAAATTATAGAAGAGTCTTTTCTTTTTTTGTTTTTATGCCTAGAAGTATTACATGAAATCATTGAATTACATAGAATATTAGTATCTTTGCCTATAATTCAGAAATAAATATATAGTGGATTTAAAATGCTGAATAAACATCCATCTAAATTAGTGAACTCCTTTAGCTAAGCAACCATGAGTAAGGGGCATCCATGCTGTCAAAATCACCCAAGGCACGATTATGGCCTTAACTGCTTGACTCTCCATGTTAGGTATCCAGAGGTATTTGTACCTTGATGGATTTGTATCAAGAGACTTTGGACTTAATATAATATGTGTAATCATATAAATATTTATAAATTAAAAGTAAGTGTCTTTTTTACTTTATTAAAATATGATGGATGCTTATATTATGTAGTGTTTGGAAGCCCCAAAAATCCCTTTTATAATAAAAATAATAACAAATTATATATATATCTTTTCATATATGAAAAAATAAATAATTTATTTGAAATATTGCATAGCATCAAGTTCATGCCATACACTACTAACTTTCATAGGAATGATGTCATGAATTAGGTTGGGTTAGTTTTATCCATTCATTTTTTTAGATATTTTTACTCATTACCAATACAAGCATAACACAAACATAATATAATTTTCCCCACATTTCACCACAAAAAACCTTAATATAAAAATATTAAAAATGAGAGGGCTTATTCACCCTCCCACTTCATTTTTTTCTCAAACTTCAAAGAGATAGAGGAGAAAGGGATAAGGACGTTCTTCTTCTGATAATTCATCCAATCTAATAATAGATCCACTATCTTGAATTTAATTTAATGCTGTAAAGTTTGTTAACTCCTTGAATATTTTCATAATGGTCTTCACCCACAATCGAAGGTTGAGAGAAGAACACTATGTCTTGAAATGGAGGGAAAAGGGACAACAAGATGGTTACCTACCAATAAATTTTTGGAGGAAAACTAAGGATAAGAGGAAGGAGTGGAGGATAACAAAGGAAATATTCACTTATATTTTTAGGAAGAGGAAGAATATGTGTCAGCCCTATAAGGGATTGGTTTTAACATCCATATTCATTTAATATTATATCAATCATAGTTGTATTGTGCCTCTCATTATTATGTTTATTGTATTAAGAGTTGTAATGTCAATTACAAAAGATATTCTATATTAAGAATTATAATGTAAATTATATAAGAGTCTTTGAACCTAAGATAATTCAAGTGTAATCATAAAAATATTTAGAAACTAAAAGTAAGTGCCTTTTTTAACTATTATTAAAAAAATAGTGGATGTTTACATTACACAACGTTTGGAAGCCCAAAAAATCCATTGTATAATAAAAATAATAAAAAATATATAAATTTTTTCATAGATGAAAAATAAAGTAATTTACTTGAAATATTGTATAGCATCAAATACATGCCATACACTACTAAATTTCATAGCAATGGTGTCATGAATTAGGTTAGATTAGTGTCACCCATTCAATTTTTTTTTACTCATTACCAATACAAATGTGACACAAACCTGATACAATTTGCACCACATAAAACATTAAAATGAAAATAATAAAAATGGGAGGGTTTATTCACTCTCCGACTTCATTTTATTCTCAACCTTTAAAGAGATAGAGGAGAAAGCAACAATATACATTAATAAAAGGAAAACATATCTTGAGAGATGAACACTATATCTTGAGAGGGAAAAAGGACAAGAAGATGGTTGCCTACCAATAAAGTTTTAGAAGAAAAGTAAGGACATGAGGAAAAAGTGTATGGTAACAAAGAAAATAGAAATTTATATATTAAAGAGAGGAAGAATATGTGTCACCCCCATGAAACCAAAGATAGAGGTATGCTATTCTTTAATTTATAAATGAATTTAATTTATGTTTATGTAATTCAAATAAATAATCATAAAAAAAAACATTAAAAAAACATTGAAAAAATTCTAGGAAAAAGCTTGAACTAAATGTGCAAAATCTTAGGGAAATAACTCTTTAAAAACCTTTAAAAATTCTACACAAAAACTTAAAGTCATCTGACTCTTATTTCTTTTCCCAATTTAATTTTTCTCTATTTTTTTCCTCGTTGCATGTAAATTATTTAACAAAAATCTAGATTTCATCTTAGTTTTAATTTTATCCATTCTTATTATCTCTAATCATTATTCAACTCTATCAATCATTTATATTACTTTCCAAGAAAAAAATGAATTCTTTCCAATAGACTAAACCATCAAACAAAAAAAATATTTTCAAGACAATAAAAAGTAAATTTGATTGTGTAAATAGGATAAAAAATAGATTTAACAAACATGATTATTTTTTTAATTTTTTATAAGTTGAATTAATGTTTTAAATACTAAGCATGTGTGGTGGCTAATGGTCCATCATGTGAAATTTTAATTAAGAGAGTGTTGCATAGTGTGGCTTATCATAGGTCTAGCATTCATGCAGTTATACAACATGATATTGATGAGGATTACCACACCTATAAGCACCTCAATGGTTTTGGAAGCCTAAGGGTCACCTGTGCACTAGTCCTTTCACATATCCCAACACTTAACCTTTATAATTTATGTGTCGGCACATCACACAAGTTTTCTTGTGTAATCAATTGAGGCACAAAAAGGTAAACTAAGAAGGGTCATGGTTAGTTGGCAATGGTATCATTCATATAGTCATGCATGTGCTTTACATGCATTGGGTTACTTAGAGCTTTCTCCATACCATACTAACAATGCATGAAACATTTATGTACTTATATAAACCAGAACATAATGACACTAATCTTACTAAGTACTCCTTCATTAAATAAGCATAATAACGTTAAGTCTAAGAATAACATATAACAACATTCTATAACAATACCATCAAAATTATTCATTCCTTGATAGTCCATGATTACAAGTCTCATAATGGTTCTCAAAGGCACCATTGTATTGCTTTCCATGAAAAAATGAATTATTACTAGTAGACTAAACAATCAAATAATTTTTTTTCAAGACATTAAAATGTAAATTTGATTGAGTAAATAAGATAAAAATTAGAATTAACAAATAGTATTATTTTTAAATTTTTTTTGTTTCATCAATTTTGGTTCTATTATATTAATATTAATTTTTCCTGAATATTATATACATTCATATCCATATGGGAAATAAAATACCTTTTTGTTGCATCAATTTTGGTATGGTCATGTTGCATGTGCATTGTGTTTGAGAACACATGGGCATGAATAAGGCACCACCACCACCTTTAGATCAACATTCTCCTTGATTACATTTGTTGATGTATTGTCATTCATAAATTACATGCAATTAATGAGAAATGACCCTCTTCTCTTTTCGTATATATAGTTATACACAATGAATGAGTGAAACATTAGATTGGATTAACCAATGATGAATAGTCCCCAAATAACACAACACTAGTCAATACTTCTTTGTAAACACCATTAAAATTTGAATAGATGTTATTACATAGGTTTCAAGCTTATCCTTTCACAATTTTCACATAGGACTGGATGGGGTCACTTAAATGAATTGAATATACATAAGTAAAGGAGGAATAATAGATGATTTCATCTTTTCTCATTATAAAAAATAAAAAATTTAAAATGCATGTTGGATATATTTAGATAACCATTTACAAGTGAGCAACATTCAATTTATGTAAACGTGTCAAACCGCACCCAACTCAAGTGTTGTATACAATTGGATAACCATTTGCAAGTTGACAATAAAGACCTCGTCAACTAAAATAAGGGTGCTAAGTGATACACGGGAACATGAATTAAAGTTTTTATGTGAGAGCAAATGTCATAAATGTGAACATTGCAATGGTACTAGTCATTTTCATATTAATATACTGAATATTTATTAATTCAATTTTATCAATTACAAAGGTCCAAAGTATTCTATAAATATTATATAATGAAAGAGTGGTATTATAAACAAGGTTTATAAAATATACATTATAGTATTCTATAAAATGCTTAAAAACATAAAATTTTATAAAGAATAACTGAAATACAATGTATTGTACTCTCGCCTTAAACGTTTACCACTTAGTAATATCTATGCTATGTTATCAAATTCAACTTATTGGGAAACAAGTAAAGAATAGAGTTATTATTCATGTGAAATATGTAATCATTCAAACTAAGCAAATAGACAAAAAAAACTATCTCAACCATAAGAACTCCTAGCATAATTGGTCTCTCTGGGAAAAGTTTAGGGGAGAAATTATTGTTCATGGTCATATTGTCACTAGAGTTGTACTCCACTCAATCAACAAAAGAAATTGAAATCTAAACCCAAAAAATCTAAACCATAAATAGTAATACCATGGCAACATAAAGGCCATGGAATCGTTTATCATATTAATACCATGGAAAAATAGGATTTAGAGTATTTCCTAGTCCATCAATGATAATGTAAAGTATGCATTAAACATTTATGGCTAATGTGCATATAATACTTTAAAATTTCCCATTAAGTTAATTAAAACCAAATCATATACTTCAAGGAATATTTTAGTGGCGAATTTTCGTATTTTGGCGAATTTGAGGTTTTGCCAGTGTAATTTTTGGCAATTTTTGAGCCCTTCCATGGTTTCCTGGTCGCCAAGCTTTGTTGGGTTTACCTGGTTGCTAGCATTGTAATCGCCAAGGCAAATGTTACGTTTGAGTTTTTCCTTGACGGTATTCGCCTTTCACGCAGTCAACCAGGTAACGCTTATGGTGGAATGTTCGCCGAGTTTCAAGTTTCCATTTCTTGCAGTAAGGGAGAATTCGCCATCCCAATTTCATTTTAGTGTGGAGGAGTCGGCTCGTTTAACCTTTTTTTTTTTCGAGGCCAACAGTATATATATAAAATAAACATTCAAGTATAAGTGTACATTTATAATGGACATCTAGTTTCTTATACTTTAAGTTATATTTTATTTATATACTTTCAGGATGTTTGAGAGGGGTTTCGGACCGCTAGGAGCTATAATGCAAATTCTAGGTTTTGGAGGATCCTATCATATTTCAGAGTTAGTCAGATTCCAGGGTTTCAAACTTAGCCATATTTCAGGGTTTCAAGATTTCAAGGAGACATCATAGGAGGTATGAACGTTGCATGAAGGGATGTATGTGTGATAGAATAGTATGAAAATATCTCTCGCAAAGTGATATAATAGTATAATTTTTTTGTGGTTTTAAAATAACACAATTCGCCTAGATTTTACACATTGTTTGAGAGACTATGAATGATTCGCCTATGGAGATTATTATTTTTTCTTTGTAAACTATTTTTTTTTCCACAAAAAATAATTTTTTTGTCAGGTGTTTTACACCTTTCGCCAAATTTTTACACCTTTTCTAAAGGAGGGGTTTCTTAAAGTATACCCTGATATACTCTATTTTAAAAAACTTAATAATCTAATTAAATTCAAGGTCAAAAATACTAGTGACAAACTGATAATTTAAGTGCCATAGTGTAATACTAATTTGTTATAGTTTTGAAGAGTTGCATACCTTACAATGAAGGATTAATTCTCTGCATTGTGGGTTGCAATAGATTTACACTAAGGATATAACAATTTGATCTGATGCATGGGTATATACCACAGATAATGGTTAAATTTGCATTATGGGTGAAAACATGTGGGAATAAAATGAACTTTTTAACTTACAGATGGAAATGTGGATATAGAAAAGTATACTTTTGAGGGGATCCATATTGGACAAAATATTGATAGTTTCGATAGAGTTTATATACAAAACTAAATCTACCAAGCCATAGTTTTGAGTGGTTTTAGATTTGGATATCATATTTCTTCCATATTTTAGATTAGTTTTACCAACTCAGGATACAACTTTAATAAGAAAAAAATAGTTTAGTAATCTTCGCATGAAGCCATGAGATGTATGTAGATAATAGGTAATTCTAACATATAGAATTTTTTTTAAGTCATGCCAAGAAGAGTAAATAACTCATTTTGAGTACAATCAAAGATAACTAGGAATTACCTTGCTTAGCTAAATCCATGTGGAGTGTGAGGGTGTTATGATCCACACTTATAATATTTAGAAATAAAGCAATGTATAATGTAGATAAACTCAACACAATAAATATTGGTGGGCCAATATACCTAAATATTTAGTAAATGCATAAATACAATAATCACCCTTAAGGTAAGGTAATACCATATAATACTCCTTTAGGAAAGAATAACTCAACAATGTCTATTCAAGGGGACAACCTCCAATATCCTTCTATAAAATAGAAGACTCAATGCTTACTTAATTCCTTTACAATGATAATCATCTCCTTTATATAGCCTCTATGTAAGTATTAATGGATGGATAACATCTTAATCCCAATGTAGGCTAACTATTACCCAATGCAACAATTCCACAAGTTACTCCATTATCCTAATATATTGGATACATATAACTAACTAAGGGGGAAGTGTGCCACATGTTGGTATCTCCATCAACCCATATACATTAATATATCATATCCTTAGGTACATAGAGTTTTAATGTAGATCATAAATGTAGGTCAAAAGTGTCAATCAGGGTCAATATTATCAAGCCCTATTATGGCAGGACCACAAGCTAGACGTCATGGAAAGGGTGTCAAAACTCCAGGTGAACTTCCTCACAAGGAAGAGATGGAGAAAGGAGGAGTTACTAGATCCTTTATACCAGGGTTCTTTGAGATAGATCACAAAGTGATCCAACTTGACTACAATGTGTAAGGCATTTGAAATGAAATGTAGGGCATACAATCTTCTATGAAATTTGTACAATTTAGTTTGAAAAATATCATTATGGATTTACAAAATAATCAGTTAAATTAGATCTATATCACTATTACATAACTCTACCAAGGTGAATCTCCTAACCATCCTAATCTAAATCCAAGTACCTTACCACAACAAAACCTATTAGCAAAGGTAGATATGCATAAATTTGATGGAAATGATCCACTCAATTGGAACAACCAGATGGAGATTTTTTTTGATCTAAATCAGATTCTATGTGAATAAAATCTTACCATGGCATCTTTGTATCTAGATCCTGAACAATTCATTTGGTATCGATGGTTGTGTGCTCAAAAGAAAAAAATGAATCTCAATGTCACCTAGTCAATTTTTATAGAGGAGTTATAATTACACTATAACAATAGTGTGACATAGAATTACTTTAGCCAACTGGTAAATTTTTGATAAACTGGTTTATTCAAGGATTTTATTTATAGTTTTTAGAACCTATCTTTACATGAGGAGATAAATTTTTATAAGAACTTGAGTGACTTATTTTTGGGAGGCCTTAAGGACCACGTTCAACATGAGATACCCATGTTTAATCCCTATTTTAAGGTTTTTGATTCTATTATCAAGGCATGTAGGGTTGAGAAAAAATCATGGCTAAAAATAAGTAACCATTCACTCACTTTAGATATTGTAGCATAACAACACCATCATTTCCTCTACCTACCTTAAGGGTATCCTATTTATATGTATATTGAATATTTAGACATCTTGGCCCACCTATACCTTTTGTGTTATGTTGATCTACAATATATTATGCATATTTCTAATCATTATAAGTTTAGATCATAATAGAGGGTGTCAGTGGGATCTACTTCATCTATATGTTAAATACATGGACTTAATTGAATAATAGACCCAACTTTTAAGTACAGTAATGAAAGATCTTATAATAAAACCATGATTTTGTTGAGACAATTATATTATTTACTTCATGTATGCATTGAATTTCTAATTCTAGTTAATCAGTCGAGCCACAAAATAGCATTTATAAGATGGATTTTATCAAAATCAAACAATCTCCTAAGTTAGATCCCATTTTTGGTATAGTATTGTTAATCGTACATAATTAATAAATACTAAAATTCAAATCTAGTTATTGGACCATGTGTTTCAATAATGATTTTTTCAAGTAAACTCTTTGTTCTAAAATATTCTAAAGATGTTAACTATTAAAATTTATACCATGTAATTTTTAAATGCACAAATGTTTGAAAACTAACTAAAAGTCAAAAACTAAAATCCAAATTGTAAAATACAACCAAAATGAGCAATACCCATAAACATAAATTAGTTAAGCTAATCACCATCCCCTCCAACTCAAGGAATATAGAAAAATTAAAAATCATTATTTCCTAATAAATACCAGTGAAGCTAAAATATGAAACATGAAATGATCCACATAAATATAATTTAGCTAAGCTAAAACACCATTGACTCAACAAATAATTCTAAAAATGAAGAATTTTAGGCCTAAATATAATTTTTCTAGTCATTGATGGGCCAAAAGATTAAATTTTCAAGCAGAATGATGTCCTCTAGCAAATCATCTACTAAAATTGATATCCATCTATTGCACTAGGGAGATCCCATTCTATCTAATTACACCTATTCAACAAAGATAATTCTTCTCTTACCTGTCACTCAGAATTGAATCTGAAGCCAAAAAATCATCGAATCATATTTATAATTGATTACAATCTATCAATTTGGGGGATTGAAGACCAAGAAAATTATTTGAATATTGTAACCAAAAAGTAACCTAATTACCCAAAAATGGGGTCAAACTATAGTGAAAAGACCTAGAAATGCAATGAAATAACATCAAATATGAGATAGATAATAGAATACATTTTAAAAGGTTCAAAATGATAGTGATTTTTTAGCAAAAGTGTTTCCAATAAAATTGGTGAAGATATATTAAATTAACTGATAAAGCTCCATAAAGTTGGACACTACCGAAATCTACAATATAAAGACAATACTATTAGTAGTGTTATTTATTATAATAAACTATCATGATTCTCGATTAAAAACTAGGTCAAATTTGAGCAATACAAAACTACCAAAACTAGTGCCCCACATCTGTAAATGAAGAAGGCATTGATGCAAAAAGAAATCTTCACTACTGCCATGAAATGTTGTAAATGCATAAGTCTTATGCATATTAAACCATTTGAATGTTTTACCCAATTTCACAAATTAGGAAAAGACACAACTACACTTTAGGGAGCCAATAAAATACATTATTTATTAATAGTTCGATGGATTTATGTGTGAGGCAAAATTGACTTTTTTAGTTTTTCATTTCTTTGATCAAGTTTTCATCACCATTAATCCATGTACTAGTTGTACCTATTGATATTGAGTGTCATTACTTGTGGCTCAATTTGATTTTAGATTTAGAGAGGTATGTGCATATTTTTGCATTTAATTCTATCTATGTCTAGGTGATTATTCATGTCAAGTAATAATAGTTCAAGAAAAGCAACAAAAATCTAAAAATAGAGTAGGGTCTACTTGCAGCTATATCAATGTCATTCCTTTAACAAAGCGACATTGATAATAACGTCTCAATTTTTCTGCCCAATTAGAATCCTCTAAATAATATTTTTTAATGCCATCTATTAACCTTCTTTCTAGTTAACTTTGCTAAACACCAAAATATTTTCTACACATAAAAATGATGCATTTCTACTGGATCGCAAACCTTGCAATAATTATAGTTTGAGCACAAATGGATCCTATAGTCTCCCTTCAGTACTAATAACACATCCTACACTCAAATTAGCTAAACAGGTTAAATTGCTTTTCTTTTTAAAACCAATAGTTCATATTATTATTTTAAGCATAAGGAGCATTGTAACACATAATGTTTTTTAAAACAGAAAGAGTATTCACACATGACATTTACTTAGTAGTTTTTTTTCAAGGATAAGGGAATGGTTTTAACATTCATATTCATTTGAGATAATATTAATGCCTTTCATTATTGTGTCTATTGTATCAAGAATTGTAATTTTAATATTATATTAAACATTATAATCTAAATTATATAAGAGTTTTTGAACTTAAGATAATTTGTGTAATCGTATAAATATTTATAAACTAAAAATAATAGAGTGTTTTTTTAACTTTATTAAAAGAAAAAGTGGATGCTTACATTATGTAGTGTTTGAAAGCCCCAAGAATCTATTGTCTAATAAAAATAGTAACAAATACCATATGTGTATGTGTGTGTGTGTGTGTATGTACATGTAGATGTATATGTATGTATGTATGTATATGTATATGTATATGTACATGTAGATGTAAATGTATGTATGTATGTGCATATGCATATACATACATACATAATACACACACACACACACACACACATGTATGTAGATGTATATGTGTATATGTGTGTGTGTGTGTGTACACACACACACACACACACACATATACACATATACATATATATATATATATATATATATATATATATATACATATATATATGTGTGTGTGTGTGTGTGTGTGTGTGTATGTATGTATAGATATATATATGTATATACATATATATATATATATATGTATATGTATATACATATATATATATATATATATGTATATACATATATATATATATATGTATATACATATATATATATATGTATATACATATATATATATATATATATGTATATATGTATATACATACATATATATATATATGTATATACATATATATGTATATATGTATATACATATATATGTATATATGTATATACATATATATGTATATATGTATATACATATATACATATATATGTATATATATGTATTATATATATATATATATATATATATATATATATGTATATACATATATATATATATATATGTATATACATATATATATGTATATATATACATATATATATATATATATATATATATATATATGTATATACATATATATATATGTATATATGTATATACATATATATATATATATATATACACACAAATATATATACATATATATATACATACAGACACACACACACACACACACACACACATAGACACACACACAAATACATACCTACATATATACATACATACATACATACATACATATACACAAACACACTAATTTTTATTATACAACTATCTTATCCTTTTGAGATGAGGTAACTACTACTTCTTATCTTTTCCTCACCTCAAAAGTTGGGCATATTAGTGGGGGCATACCATAAAATCATGTTTTCCATATTTGTTATATTTTTTTTAGACTAAATAAGGACATATTTTGGAAGCATATTCTCTACACCTACTCAGTATTTAACATCTCTAGATTACAGTGGGGACATGTTTTGGAAACATGTTCTCCACATTGACACTTATATCATTTTTCAAATTTATCTATACATAATGGGGACATGCTTTAGAAGCATGTTATCCACATTTACATAATTTTATAAATTAGCCAAAGTGCAAAAATATGATTTAGATTCATAGATGCAACATAATTCTATACATTGGTATCATTGTTAGACATAGTTTCATCATGAAACATATACAAGGTGCACATGATATGAAATTTGTGACTAATATTTCAAAATTTAAATTAGTTTTAGATTATAAAACTATTTTATGATGTTTTACCACATCACAAACTTTTACGTATTGATACCAAGATCAGACTTTATTAAGTTAATCTACTACAATTATCGGTTCACTTTTTGTTATGGTTGAGGTCATTAAACCACACATTCTTGCCAAATTTTTACTTTGGACTTGATTTTATTATCTAACCTCACCAAGTTATAAGTATCATTAGGTTTCATGATTGAACTAATCTTAACTACCAGGTGACAACTCATCTTTGCTCCAAGGTTGGGGATATGGACCTCTCTCTATCTCTCTATATCTATCTCTCTATCTCCTTGGATATATGCACTTTCAAGATTTATCTATATTTATCTAATCTTAATTTTAGAGCGTTATAATGATATATATATATTTCAAATCAACTTTATAATAAGTAAGGTAGTTACATTGACACATAGGTGTAATCTTAAACCTTGCTCTTTCAATTTCAATCTTTTTCAACTAATTTCAATTCTAGATTATATGCATTGATTATATATTGTAACATACTCTTGGTTATAGGTCAGTCACTAGCAAAGCATTCAAGTTGGGTATATGCAAATACAAGGTATGTTATACACACCCATGTATGCATTCCTTTCCTTTAAACTAGAAATTTCATTACTAGATTAAAGGGAGGGAAATCTAGACAATATATATGGATTATATAACACCTCAGTTTTGTACATTTGAAAAACTGACCTTGATTGTTCTTCTCAATTTTGGACCTTTCTTGCTTTCACAAGTCTCACATCTTCTCTATATTATGTCTCTTGGCCTATCTCTTAGTCCAACTAGTCTTATGTTCTTGACTTAGGCCTTTTATCTTTTCCAGAATGTTTAAATTGTACCTATCTTCAACTCTTGGAAGTTCTAAGCCTGTCCCTACTTTCTTGTTCCCTTGACACTAATGTCTGAGATAGACACTAGCATTGACATTAGTGTTCTAACCTAATACAGGTGCTTAGTTCCCTAAATTCATCTATTTTACAAATAAAATGTATCCTAATGGTCATCATAATTGATTTAATGTGAGTTATTTATCCAAATAGATTTATATAAAAATAAGATCAACCCTCATTCATTCCTCACCTAGAATATATGAAAAATTACTTAGTATTCATACCAAAACACATTCAATTGAACAAAACTTTCCTAATTCTATAACAGTCATAGGCACAATGCATCTACATAATTGAAGTAATAAAGGAGTAGCCCAAGACCTTGATTTGTCAAGTTACAAGATAGATCATTATTTTACTTATTTTTCAAATATTTCATGATTCACATACAAGCCAATATGTAAGGGAGAAATACATCAGTCTGAGGCCCTTTTTAGAGTATTGACTATGTAGGCATCACTCACTAATAGAGGAATCTTTCAAATTAGCTTGATAATGTGTGCCCACTAATCCATTTTTTTGAAGTCATTATGAAGATGAAAAATTAGGGTTTTGATAATTCATGATAAGTGAAAATCCATAACCCAGATATGAAAACACCAGAGTGAAGGTGAAGTAAAATCTCAAAATATCTAGTTGGTCACATCTTTTTTTATCAAGTATTCCATATAATGCACTTTCATCAAACCCAAACATTAATGTTAATGCAATCATTCCATGGTGACGTTAGTGTCTAGAGCTCCATAAGCATATAATCTAGAATTTGATAACTATTCAAAAATATCTTTCTAGCCTACTTTCTACATATTCAAGAGCCAACACAGTGTTAAAATTAAAACCAACTAAGTATATTACTTATTTATCATTTTCATTCATAACTTAGTTGTACTTTCTATATTTAACCTATTCTCAACATAAGAATTTTAGTGTATATTTACATCTAAGTTTGGCAGGAAATTGGTTTGTTATAGATCTGATTATTATCCTTGTGCATTATATTTTCTATATTATTAAGCTTATCTACCTAAAATAGGATCCTAATCTATTTTAGGGTTAATTAGAAAGAAAGATATTTGTGGAGAAGGGTTCACCCCTTGAAAATTCAATGAAAAAATTATCAAATGATCAGGATCGTTGGCTGATCCAATCAATACAAAGAGAGAGAAGCAAAACCCAAATGAAATTAGCTCCAAACCCTAACAAAACTCATTTCATTTTTTTAGAATGATTTTTGGTTTGCTTACTTTGTAAGGATTAAAAAATGAAACTAGAATAAACCTTTAACATATATAGTTGCTAGATAAATATATTTATAAAACTTTGGACAAAAGAAAAATGTCGAGCCTCTAATTTTCTTTACTTTAAATATTATTTTTATTTTTATTTTATATTTAAGAACATTTAATAAAGTTATCTCAAATTTCTAAGTGGTTTTTATGGTTTTGATTTGATTTTCCTTAAGGAGAATGTTTAATGAGTTTTTAAATTTATTTGGGCCTTAGTGTTCATGTTAAACACCAATTAAGCATCATATATTTAATGATGAAAAAAATGTTTTAAGTTATCCTTATATTTAAAATAGCAATTTAAATTTTGTTACATTTTTGTCTTATAAGGAGTGTAATTTAATTATAAAATATGAGCATATGAAAGAGGCAAACAAATAATAAGGATTCTTTTATTGCCTATATTTAAGATTTTTCATTGGATATATGTTGAGAGTTTTGTAAATAATTATTTTGTTGTGCCCATTCAGTAACAATTTATTGACATTAATGTATAAGACATTGGTGTATAATAACAACATGATAGGGCAATAAATGTTGTCTAAAAGGTGTTTGAATGCTATCTATTAGCTAAATATAGATAGTATATAGACATGATTTGGTAAAATATTATTATATGCACACTCCAAAAATGCATTAAAGAAATATTTTAGTTAATCAAACAAGAGAATGGAAAAGGAAATAAAATTAGAATTAATTAAAAAATGTATAAAGAAATAAATAAAATAAAAATATAGTTATACACATTTTTATAACTAGAAATCAATGAACAAGATGATCTAGTATTGTGTGTGGAAAATTAGTTACAACTTTTTAATTCTTTCTAAAGTTTAAACGAGATGATCTAGTATTGTGTGTGGAAAATTAGTTTCAACTTATTATTTTTCTCTAAAATTTAAATGAGATAATCTAATATTATGTGTAGAAAATTAGTTTCAACATCTTATTTTTTTCTAAAGTTCCAATTTCTTGTCTAGTAGTATAACACTTACAAATACAAAAAAGTATGATTCAGAAAGATTTGTAAATTATATTTTTAATAAAATAAAATAAATAAAAAATAAAATAAAAATAATTAAAGATTGAAACTAATTATAATAAAAACCAAAGCAATAAAACTATAATAAATTTAAAATTTAACTTCAAATTTAATTTAAAAAAATAATATTTTTATTTTATTAATATAAAATATATTTACATTTTATCTATAAAATAGATATTTATGTTGTATTTATTAATATTCAATTTGTTATACCAACAAGATATGGGTGAGTTGGTAAAGTGGTTTGGTTGTTTCAAGCCCCACTTAGGTTCAAATCTCACTAAGGTATCTTAATATGAATGTGGTTATTGTTGGTATTCTTCAGTTAGTTGTGGTCATTATTTGGATTCCTAAGTCAGTTTTAGCCATTGCAGGTATTCAGTTTGGGCTAGTTGTGGCCATTTTTGGTATATTTGGTGCATGTGGTAAATTGTCACTTTGGGATTTGATCCCCTGATTGTATCTAGACTAGTTCATAACTCCGGTCAAAAAGTGAATACCATTCAAAAATATTTATATATATATTCAATTTATCATTATTTTATAATTATAAAATTAATTACAATCAATTTTAAAAGTTAATCTCTATCTCAAATTTTTTTGATTACATACTTAAGTATTATAAGGAATCAATGAATTACATAGAATGTTTGCATATATAACAAATTATAATGACGAGTAAGTATACATTTAAATCAATGATTTTTTTGGTTAAATAACCATGACAATGATGAGTAGGATTTTTTGGCTAGGTAGCCATGACAATGATGAGTAAGCATACATTTAAATCAGTGAGCTTTTTGGCTAAGTAATCATAACTAAAGGGCATCCATGGTGTCAAAATCATTCAAATCACGATCCTAACCTTAATCATTTGACTTTCTATGTTAGATATCTAGAAGAATTTATATCTTAGTGGATGGATATAAATAACCATCATCCTCATTAATTAGACTACAACCCTTTTTAGTCTCTATCCCAATATTATATATATAACAATTAAATTTTAAAAGTTACAAATAATTTTCACATTTTACTAAAATAATTATATTTTATAAACAAGAGGTCAAAAAAATCAATTTGAACACTTTTTTCTTTGAAAATTATGCACCAAAGAATTGTTCATGGCCTAATATAAATTTGAAAAATCATTTCAATGGAGATTACATACAACATTATTAAAAATGCTGAGCATAATCTATATATTAATTTATTAAATATGAATATGAATAGATTTAGAGGACACCAAAGATGTAGGTGCTACCATTTCCAATCAAGAATGTTCAGACATCTTTATTGTATAGATGTCTTTACATATGAAAATGATAGGTAATTTTTCTTTCTTGAACTACACTTTGAATGGGAGGGCATCACCATGATCAATAACATGCCATTCATTTCTGTCTTGGTCAGTGTAAGTAGCGAGAGATCCACATACATGCTTGCGAATGTCACAAACTATAGGATAGAAAACTAGCTCATAATCACCATCATCATCACTTCTCATGATTTTAAAGTAAGCCAAATCAAAGGTCTAAGAGGAAGACTCACTTCTTGCAACAATGAAATCTTTATTGAGCTCTGAATCGGTAGCAATCCTCCATCATGTTGACTGGATGTAGATTGTAACTACAGATGCCACAACCTTCAGATCATCATTCTCCTTGATTAAATCCACCAAAGAATAAGGTTTGAAAACCACAAGAAGGCCAATGTTGGATCTTGTTAGCATTATTGAAAATTTAGGACAAATGCATGGCCCAAGTGTTTTATTCTCCTTGTCTTATTTTGAATTGCCTATGATTTATAATTAATTATGATCTTGATTGATGGTTGAAGGGATTTTAGGATTTTAGTAATTTTCTAGGCTCTTTTATTGTTACCTTTGAGATTGCATGTTTGGTAGAGTTTCCTGATTACCATGCTGGGTTGATTTATTGATGGATCTTGATTAGGTGGCATATAATAGTTAAGTTAAATGTTATGATTTTTTCCTTTGATTGTGTGGAGTGTACCTTTATTGGTGTTTTTTCTTTTTGTTGGTGTATGTTTTTTGTTGTGATGCCCCTTGGGTTGGAACCCAACTTACTCAAAACTTCCTCCTTAACCCTATTTGTCAAATCCACCATCTAGCTGATAGTTGGGGTGGTAAAGGTCACTGATGGTTAGGCTCATAAGGCTAGTTGGGAGGGTTTGTCTAGTTCATTGACTTGTTTCTCCATGTTGGATGAGCATGCAAACATAAGAAGTAAGTTGGTAATGAATTATTTAGGTTATTCATTCATTCTTTACCTAATTGATGATGTTTGATGTTTATTTGACTTCGGTCATAGTTAGTACTTTTTCATGATTGAATGTTAGATAATTATGTTGGTATGCTAACCTATGTAGATGGAATGTGGGAAAAGGAATGCAAGGTTAATAATAAGAAACTAAGATTGAACATTGCTAGAAGTAATTCATTGATTATGTAACAATATTAAATGTTAATGAATTTATCTAACTTGTAATAAAATATCTTGTGGGCATGAATATCACAATATTAATCCTTGAGTTCATCATATGATCTTATTAAGTTGTTTGAAAACATGATGTTAATAAAGTAAACCAATGTAGTGATTATCATAGATTGATTTTGATTGATCTCTTAGTTTGGTATTTAGACTTACTTGAGCATGTTGTCTAGTATTACTAGAAAGTTGGAACTCTAATATAAATGATAACTATTGAGAGTTAATGCATTATTGATTTTGGATAAATTTATGTTTATGCCCATTATTTTAATATACAATGAATTTTATTTGTGGTGTATTTTAAGATATAGAACTATTCTGTTGTTGGTTGACATAGATGTGTATAAATATAGAGATATATAGATGTCTCATTTATTTATATATATGCCAAATCATAAGAATACATATACAAGAACAAGCTATCATACTTGTATGGATAGTGTAAACTAAATCTCGCTTGTGAACTTAAGTTTCCTTTGATTGTTAGTTGATTTACAATTACTAACGATGTGTTAGAATATTGCTTTGTTTCTTTCATCATGGATCATATGTTAAATGGAATTATGCCAATTTAAGATTGGTATTTGATTCTTATGCAACTTTAGGGAGTTATGCATGTATTCTGTTAATATGCTTAGTCATAAGTACTTAAGTTTTAAACTTGAAATGATAATTGATTCCTAATACTAATGTTATATCGGTAAATCACCTTGCTACTATCATTATGGAAAGTGTAGAAATGGTTTTTATGCAATCATTAGTGTGGCACTTAATCTTTATGTAATCTTAAGAAACTTCCATTTATTATCTTGATTTGAACCACCATAACATTATTGGTGTAGAGATTTCTTGGCAAAGAACCTTATGTATTTGGTAATTGGGCATACTCGAAAATGCACATGGATTAATGGCAATTTGAATGTTTGTTAAAATGTTAGCTATCAAATGTCATATACTTGTTTTCCTTGGGATTTATATATATGATTATGATCCATATTCCTTTATATACATTAGGCCTACTCCTATTTTATCATGAGTATATGGAGTTATGCTTTTGAGGGTTTACAACTTGTGGATGGAATTTAGAGTTTCATGTAAAATCCAAATGGTATATAGATGTGAGAATAAGTTTAGATGAGTGGATCAGCTTGTTAAGAGCATCTATCATGAGATTAGGTATATTATTAGGTTGGTATAATGGTTGATTGGATGAATAATGTAATCTTTAACTAACCATAATGTGAAGTAAAAAGGAAATGTTATAGGGTATATTTCCATGACTATCTTCTCATATGCACATAAGAGGCTAAATGTATACATTAGATATTAGCATTTTGAGTTATGTATACATGTTTTTATTTCCTTGTTGGGTGGAGCCTTTCCCAATGATTGACGTACTATTATTGGCATGTGTGTAAACATTATTACTCATATGTTTCAACAAACTAGTTTATGTGGAAATATTGTATACATGAGCAAGATAATTTGATGTTTAGGTGAAACACATCACTCCATAATGTTGAATATACTTTGTGTGATGATCAATGTAAATGAGATTAATTTATTCTAACCCCTTGGTTGTAAGATTTAATCATCCTTAATGATTCCTTTCTACATATATGGGTCTGACCACCATGTAATTGAGGTGTATTAATTTCTCTCCTAATTAATGTAACACATTGGCTAATTGCCAATGTAGAGATCATATATATTGATCCCATGATTGGTTTCCACTATATACTTCAAAATTTAGATCATGGAAAGTATGCTTATATTTTGATTGAAATATCTTCATGTAATTGGTAAATGTTGTATGGTTAGAGAGACCTAACATAGTCTGTTTGCATTCACGATGATAGCGTGATGCTATGTGTGTTTTGAAGGTTGAATTCTATGCCTAATTGTCATTAGGGACAATGTTCTACTATTTTATATGACATGGTCTTATTGTGTTCATTACTGACTTTGAGTGTTAATATTAACCCTTCTAGTTGTGCATACATGGGTATGCTGTGCTAGTATTACTTGCTTTAGCAAGCAAGGTTTGGGTTTGTTTTGCATCCAAATGCATACTTTGAAATGTAAATTAAAAAAAAAAAAGGGGTTGTTTCATATATATATATATATACCAGATTTTGACTAGAGCTTTAGCTTATTCTAGAACACACAAGGGGTCCCAGTCCCCAAAATAACAAAAATCTTGAGAGACTAAGACCACAAGGGCCAAATATAGATTACATAGCAATACTCAAGTGAGAATATGATAAACCCAATACTTTGGAAAGAACACCACCAAAAATAAAAACTACTCAACACTTAGACAAACTAGAAATATTGAAAGAATAGAAGATCAAAATTATGTAACCCCCCAAAAAAACCCCACTTACCTAATAGTTCATAGCTGAGCCACAAGTGTTTTCCTTCCTCTACTAGAAAGTAGAGCTTCCATTGTCCATTGGGTTCCACCATTAATAGAATTTATAGCATCAATTTTCAATCTTTTAGCTTCCATCATTTGCCCTTTTTAAAAATATATTTACCAAAAATTAGTGTTGTCTACTTGTAAGGATGTTGAGCAATCGATAAATAGGCTCTAGAAGCTATCTCCTCTTCTTAATATTCCTCCATAAAAGTTTCAACCACTTCAATATTTTTATCTTGAAAAGAGCCTTCTGGCACTAACAAAACCTATACTTAGGGAGATGTCAATGCTTTAAAATTCTCAAAAATTTGCTTGTTACCAAAAGATAACACCTCAGGATTCTGACTTTTTGATTCCACTCTTTTATTGAGCTAAGGTAGTTGGTCTGAAAGGAGTCAAAGATAATCTTGGGTCACCACTACCTTCTCTAGTCTAAGAGTGAGACCCTTATCCACCAAATGATCCACCTTTGAACATGCCCCATTGTTTTAGTCTCTTTGGACCATTTCCTTATGAATTTATTTTGAATGCTCATGTTTGTGTGTTTGATTTTCTTATTGAGCTTGTGTTATTACTAACTAGACATTGCCATGATCCTTATCATGCATCATAGGTATTCATGTGATCACATTGGTTTTATGCACTTCAATGTTATATCTACCTAGACATGTTCCTTCTATATACTATAATAATAGATTATGCAGTTATCTTATCCTTTTGAGGTGAGCTAACTACTAGTTCCTATATTTCCCTCACATCAAAGGGGGGGCATATTAGTGGGGGCATGTCATAGAGGCATGTTATTCACATTTGGTACCATTTTAAAAATTTAATGGGGGCATATTCTCCACACCTATTTAGTATTCAACATCTCCAAATTATAGTGGGGGCATGATTTGGAAGCATGTTATCCTCACCTATTCAATATTCAACATCACTAGATTATAGTGGGGGCATGATTTGAAAGCATGTTATCCACATTTACATAATTTTTTGAATTGGCCAAAGTACATAGATATGATTTAGATTTACAATTTGGTAGAATTATATACATTATTACCATTGTTAGACATAGTTTCAACATGAGACATAACTAAGGTGCATATGCTATGAAATTTTTGCCTAATATTGAAAAATATAAATCAATTTTAGATTTCAAAACTCTTTTATGGATTGTTACCACATCACATATTTTTATGTACTAATACCCCAAACAGAGTTTTATGGACTGTATTAAGCTAATCTACTATAGTAGTTGGTTCACTTTTTGGTATGGTTGAAGTGATTAAACCATGAAATCTTGCCAATTTTTTAGGTAGGGATTGATTGTATCATCTAGCCTCAGTAGGTTATAAGTATCATTAGGTTGCATAATTGAGCTAATCTCAATTTATAGGTGGCAACTCATATTTGCTCTAAGGTTAGGGGCATGTGCCTTCTAATCTCTCTCTCTCTCTCTCTCTCTCTCTCTCTCTCCTGGATATATGCACTTTCAAAATTTATCTATATTTTTCCTAACCTTAGTTTTAGAACCTTACAATGATACATATTTTTTAAATCAATTTTCCAATAAACAAGGTGGTTACATCAACACATAAGTGTACTCTTAAACCTTGCTCTTTTAATTTCAATCTATTTCAAGTACTTTCAATTAAAGATTATATACATCGATTATATACTATAAGATGCTCTTGGTTGCATGTTAGTCACCAACAAAGCACTTGAGTTGGGCACATGCAAAGACAAGGTGTGTTATATACACCTAGGTACACATTATTTTCCTTTAAACTAGAAATTTAATTACTAGATTAAAGCGGGGGGGGAATGTATATGATATTTATGGATTATATAACACCTAAATCTTGTACACTTGGAAACCTCATACCTTGGTTTTTTCTCTCAGTTCTAGACCTTTCCCACTTCTAAAAGTCTCACATTTGTTCTTTCTTATGCCACTTGGCCTATTTATTAGTTTGACCAATCTTATGTTGATGACTTAGGCCTTCTATTTTGTCCAAAATGATTAAAATTTACTTATCTTCCACTCCTACAAATTCTAAGCCTTTACTTGATTTACTTCTCCCTTGACACTAATGTCTGGATAAACACTAGCATCTATGTTAGTGTCTTGACCTAAAACAAGTTTTCAGTGCCCTAAGATCATCTATTTTATAAATGAAACATATAATAATGGTCAACCTAAGTGATTTAATGCTAGTTGCTTATCCAAAGGGATTAATATAAATACAATATTAACCCTCATTCATTCCTCACCTAGCATACATATGAAAATACCTAGTGTTCATACCAAAAAACATTTAATTGAACAAAGCTTCCCTATTTACATACTAGTCATAAGATCAACACATCTACATGTTTAAATTACTAAAGGATTATTCTAAGAGTCCAATTTTCTAAGTTATAAGATAGGTCATTATTTTACTTCATTTGAACATATTGAATGATTGACACACAAGCCAACACATAAGAGATAACTACATTAGTTTGAGACCATTTTCAGAGTATTGTCTATGTAGGTAGTGCTCACTAATAGAGGGGTATTTGGGGTCAGATCAATATTGTGTGCATACTAACCCATTTTACCCCAAGGCCACTATGAATATGAAGAGTTAGGGTTTCAACATTTCATGAGGAGTGACAGTTCATGATTGAGATCTGAATACACTAGAGTGAAGGCAAAGTCAAACCTAGAATCATCGAAGTGGTTGCATCTTTTTCCAGTAGGTATTCCATACAAGACACATCAAACCTAGATAGTAGAGTTGACATAATTTTCTAATGTTGACTTTAATATATAAAAGTCTAGAATCATCCAATCTATAATCTAATTACTATTTTAGAATCTCCTTCTAGCCTACTTTATGCCTATTCAAGATCCAACACTATGCTAGCATTAAAACCAACTAAGTATTTTATGTCTTTATCATTTCCATGTATAGTTTAATTATACTTTATACATCTGATTTTAGCACCTAATTGACCTATTTTAGATCTAATTATCACCCTTGTGCATTATCATTTAAACATTCTTGACTCTATCTACAAAAAATAGGATCCTCATCCATTTTAGGTTTAAATAAAAAGAAGGTTTTTTAGTGATAAGGGTTCACCCCCTTGAATATTCATTGAAATATTTGTCAAATGATCAAGATCCTTGGATGATTTGATCAATAAAAAGAGATACAAGCAAAACCCAAATAAAATTAGCTCCAAACCCTAACAAAACTCATTTCATTTTTGTGGAATGATTTTTGGTTTGTGTACTTTGTAAGGATTGAAAAATAAAATTAGAATAGACCTTTCACATAGATAGTTATTGGATAAATATCTTTGTAAAACTTTAGACAAAATAAAAACATCAAACATCTAATTTTATTTTCTTTAATTTTATTTTATATTTAAGAACATTCAAGAAAGGTAGCTCAAGTTTCTTAGTGTTTTTTATGGTTTTGATTCAAATTCCTTTAGGAGAATGTTTAATGAGATTTTAACTTGATTTGGACCTTAGTGTTCCTGTTAAACATCGATTAAGCATCAAATATCTAATGTGAAAAAAGTGTTTTAAGTTATCCTTATGTTTAATATAGTAATGTATGTTTTTACATTCTACCTTATAAATAATCTAATTTAATTACAAGATCTGAGCACATGAGAGAGGCAAATAAGTAATAAGGATTATTTTATTGCCTATATTTAATATTTTTCTTTGGATATATGTTGATAGTTTTGTAAATAATTATTCTATTATTCCCATGCAATAACAATTTATTCACATTGATGTATAAGAACAACATGAGAGGACAATATTTGCTATCCAAAAAATGTTTGAATGTTATCTATTAACTAAATATAAATAGTATATAGATATGATTAGATAAAATATTATTATATACACACTTTAAAGATGCATTAAATAACTATTTTAGTTTTTCAAATGAGAGAATGAAAAAGGAAATAAAATAGAATTAATTTAAAAATGTATAAAGAAATAAATACAATTAAAATTTTGTTATACACAATTTTTTTAGCTAGAAAATCAATGAACGAGATGATCTAGTGTTGTGTGTGGAAAATTAATTTTAACTTCTTAATTTTTTATAAAGTTTGAATGAGATAATCTAGTGTTATGTGTAGAAAATTAGTTTCAACTTCTTAATTTTTTAAAGTTCCAATTTCTTATTTAGTAGTGTAATATTAACTTAAAAAAACATAAAGTAAGATTCAAAAGGATTTGTAAATTATATTTGTAATAAAATAAAATAAATAAAAATTGAAATTAATTATAATAAAAACTAAAACATTTTAAATTTAAAATCTAATTTTTAATTTAATCAGTATATATGTGTGTGTGTGTAACGAGGGGAGGGGGGGTGGGGGTGCAGAAGATGGAAGCTAAAAAATTGCAAATTGATGCTATGAATTCTATTGATGGTGGCACCCAATGGACAATGGAATATATATATATATATATATATATATATATATATATATATATATATATATATATATATATATATATATATATATATATATTCCATTGTCCATTGGGTGCCACCATCAATAGAATTCATAGCATCAATTTGCAATTTTTTAGATTCCATCTTCTGCACCCCCACCCCCCTCCCCCCGTTACACACACACACACACACACACACACACACACACACACACACACACACACACACACATTCCATTGTCCATTGGGTGCCACCATCAATAGAATTCATAGCATCAATTTGCAATTTTTTAGCTTCCATCTTCTGCCCCCCGTCCCCCCCTTTTTTTAAGCCAAATTTACCAAAATTTGATGTCACCCACTTAGAATTATGTTGAATAATTGATAAATAGGCTCTAGAAGCTAACTCCTCTTCTTAATCATCCTCCACATACAACTTCAATATTTTCAGCTTGAAAAGTGCCTTCTGGCATTGGCAAAAATTGAAGTTAGGGATATGCCAATGCTTTAAAATTATCTGACATTTGCTTGTTATCAAAGGACAACACCTCAAGATTCTGACTTTATGATTACACACTTTTTTTGAACTGAGGGATTTGGTTTGAATGGAGTCCAATATAAAATTAGGTCACCACTACCTTTTCTAGTCTAAAAGAGCAACCCTTGTCCACCAACAGATCTACCTTTGAACATGCCCCATTTTTTTTCTCTTTGGACCATTGCATTTTGACTTGATTTTGAGTGCTTATGTGTGTGTGTTTAATTTTCTTATTGATATTGTGTTATTACTAACTAGACATTGCCATAATCCTTATAATGCATCATAGGCCTTCATGTGATCACATTGGTTCTATGCACTTCAATGTTATATCTATCTAGACATGTTCCTTCTATATGCTGTATTCATAGATTATACAGTTATCTTATCTTTTTGAGGTGAACTATCTACTAGTTCTTATATTTCTCTCACCTCAAATGGGGGGCATATTAGTTGGGGCATGTCATAGAGGCATGTTATCCACACGTGACACCATTTTTTAGATTTAATGGGGCCATGTTTTGGAAGAATGTTCTCCACACCTATTAAATATTTAACATCTCTAGATTATAGTGGGGGCATGCTTTGAAAGCATGTTCTCCACATTTACACATTTTTTTCAATTGGCCAAAGTACACATATATGATTTAGATTTACAATTATGGTAGAATTATATACATTGGTACCATTGTTAGACATAATTTAAGCATGAGACATATATAAGGTACATATGCTATGCAATTTATGCCTGATATTTAAAATACAAATAAATTTTATATTCTAAAACTCTTCTATGGACTATTACGATATCACATATTTTTACATACTAATACCCCAATAAAAATTTTATGATATTATTGAGCTAATCTAATATAGTAGTTGGTTCAATTTTTTGTATGGTTGAAGTGATTAAACCACACAATCTTGCCAAGTTTTCAGGTCAAGATTGATTGTATCATCTAGGTTCACTAGGTTATACGTATCATTGGGCTGCATAGTTGAGATAATCTCAATTGCTAGGTGGAAAATCATCTTTACTCCAAGGTTTGGGGTATGGGCCTTCCAATATCTCTCCCTCCTCTCTCTATCTATCTCCTTTGATATATGCACTTTCAAAATTATCTAAATTGTCCTAATGTTAGTTTTAGAACCTTATAGTTATACACATTTTTCAAATCAGCTTACCAATAGACAAGGTGGTTACATCGACACATAGGTGTACTCTTAAAACATAATCTTTTAATTTTAATCTATTACAAGTACTTTCAATTACAAATTATATAAATTAATTATTTACTGTAACATGCTCTTGGTTGCAGGTTAGTCACCAACAAAGCACTCAAGTTGGGCACATGCAAATATAAGGTGTGTTATACACACTTAGCTACACATTATTTTCTTTAAAACTACAAATTTCATTACTAAATTAAGGGGGGAGTTTAGATTATATTTATGGATTATATAGCACCTCAAATTTATACACTTAGAAAACTCATACTTTGGTGGTTGTTCTCAGTTCTAGACATTTCCCACTTCTAAAAGACTCACATCTACTTTATCTTGTGCCCTTTGGCTTATTTCTTAGTTTGATCAGTATTATGTTGATGATCTAGGCCTTCTATTTTTCCCAAAATATTTAAAAAATGCTTATCTTCCACTCCTAAAATTTTTGAGCCTATACCTACTTTCCTTCTCCCTCAACACTAATGTCTGGGACAAACACTAACATCGATGTTAGTGTCTTGACCTAAAATTTTTTTTTAGTACCTTAAGATCATCTATTTTATAAATGAAACACATCATAATGGTTGACTTAAGTGTTTTATTTCTAGTTACTTATCCAAAGGGATTAATATAAATACAAGATCGACCCTCATTCATTCCTCACCTAGCATACACATGAATATACATAGTGTTCATACCAAAGAACATTCAATTGAATAAAGATTCCCTATTTCCATACCAGTCATAGGAAAAACACATCTATAAAAAGGAATAGTCTAAGAGCCCGATTTTTCAAGTTACAAATTACATCATTATTTTACTTGATTTGCACATATTGCATGACTCACACATAAGATAACACATAAGGGATAACTACATCAGTATGAAGCCATTTTTAGAGTATTATCTATATAAGTAGTTCTCAATAATAAAGGGGTATTTGGGGTTAGATCGACATCATGTGCTTACTAATACATTTTCCTCCAAGGCCACTATGAAGATAAAGAACTAGGGTTTTGACATTTCATGAGGAGTGGCAATCTATGACCGAGATCTAAATACACCAGAGCAAAGGTAAATTCAAACCTAGAATCATCCAAGTGTTTTCATCCTTTCCTAGTAGGTATTCCATATAGGACACTTACATCAAACCTAGATAGTAGCATCGACATAACTATCCCATGTTGACATTAATATATAAAACTCTAGAATCATCTAATCTAAAATCTAATGACTATTCCAGAATCTCCTTCCAGCGCAATTTTTACCTGTTTAAGATCCAACACTGTGCTAACATCAAAACTAACTAAGTATTTTACTTCTTTGTTATTTCCATGAATAGATTAGTTTTACTTTCTACATATGAGTTTAACACCTAATTGATCTATTATATATTTAATTATCACCCTTGTGAATTATCATTTATATATTCTTAACCCTATCTACATAAAATAGGATCCTCATCCATTTTAGGGTTAAATAGAAAGAAGGTTTTTTGGGGAGAAGGGTTCCCCCCCTTGTGGATACATTGATTTTTTTAAAATTATCTAGATCCTTGGCTGATCTAATCAATAAAAAGAGAGAAGAAAAATCCAATTGAAATTAGATCCGCACCCTAACGGAACTCATTTCATTTTTGTGAAATGATTTTTTATTTGTGTACTTTGTAAAGATTAAAAAATAAAATTAGAATAGACATTTCACATAGATAGTTTTTGGAGAAATATATTTGTAAAACTTTATACAAAATAAAAATGTCAAGCCTCTAGTTTTCTTTGCTTTAAATATTATTTTTAATCTTATTTTATATTTAAGAACATTCAAGAAAGGTAGCTCAAGTTTTGTAGTATTTTTTATGGTTGTGATTTGGCTTTCCTTAAGGATAATGCTTAATGAGACTTTAAATTGATTTGGGCCTTAGTGTTCCTATTAAACATCGATTAAGCATCAAATATCTAATGTGAAAAAAGGGTTTTAAGTTATCCTTATATTCAATATAGTAATGTATGTTTTTAAATTTCTACCTTATAAATAACATAATTTAATTAGAGGATATGAGCACATGAGCGAAGCAAATAAGCAATAAGGATTCTTTTATTGCCTATATTTAATATTTTTCTTTGGATATATGTTGAGAGTTTTGTAAATAATTATTCTATTGTGCCAATGCAACAATAATTTATTCACATTGATGTATAAAAACAACATGAGAGGGAAATATATGTTGTCCAAAAAGTGTTTGAATGTTAACTATTAACTAAATATAAATAGTTTATAGATATGTTTTGATAAAATATTCTTATATACACACTCTAAAGATGCATTAAAGAACTATTTTGATTTTTCAAACAAGAGAATGGAAAAGGAAATAAAACTAGAAGTAATTTAAAAATGTATAAAGAAATAAATATAATAATTTTTTTTTATACATAAATTTTTAATCTAGAAAATCAATGAACAAGATGATCTAGTGTTGTGTGTGGAAAATTAATTTCAACTTCTTAATGTTTTATATAGTTTGAATGAGATAATCTAGTGTTATGTGTAGAAAATTAGTTTCAACTTCTTAATTTTTTAAAATTCCAATTTCTTGTTTAGTAGTGTAATACTAACTTACAAAAACACAAAGTAAGATTTAAAAAGATTTGTAAGAAAATCAAATAAATAAAAAATAATTGAGAATTGAAACTAATTATAATAAAAACTAAATCAGTAAAAATATTAGAAATTTAAAATCTAATTTTTAACATATATATATATGTATATATATATATATACATATATATATATATATATACATATATATATATATATATACATATATATATATATATATACATATATATATATATATATACATACATATATATATATACATACATATATATATATACATATATATATATATATATATATATACATACATATATATATATATATATATATATATATATATATATATATACATACATATATATATATATATACATATATATATATATACATACATATATATATATATATATACATACATACATATATATACATATACATATATATATATATATATATATATATATATATATATATATATATATAACTTTGGACTAGAGCTTTAAGCTATAAGCTTATCTCAACCCCTTAGACTAGCAAGATGTTCTACACATCTTATTTCACACTCACTCTAGATGAAAGGTACATAAATATCTCATCAAATCAACATGTTTTTATCAAGATGAGAATAATACCAATCTAATCAAGGGTAAATCATAACATAATGATTATAATTAGCTTATAAATCTTAATCTATAACCAATATAAATCCAAGGTTCACCACTCCACATGGTCAAAGTTAACTAGTTAAGATAAAGTAGCACTAGAAAGTGTGACTCTAAAAATCCACAAGTGAAAACTAGTGAACTAATATATCAACAAAAGAAATATTAAATACCTTCACATGGTATGAATAAAACACTACAACCTAATTTTCCAAAATCATTACACACTTACCAAAATTTTAAGTGTAGTGTCGCAACCTATTTTCACAACTAGAAGGAAAAATATTAAAAACCTAGATGCATCAATCCATTCCATTACTACAACTTCTCTATCAACAATAAGTAGAAGACATTACCCCATGAAATCTAGGGAATATTATCAAAAAACATTTCAAAAACAATTTTTTGACTAAGGGAACACTTAATCAACATGATTAAAATATGAATCCACTTAGTGGGCTTATAATGATGTCTAAGGAGGGTGAGAGAGTAATGACTCAAATCTATGCTAACTATGTGAGATGAAACCTCTTACCAATCCACATAGCCATATGGGGTGACAATCCATGATCAAAATCCTAACACTTATGAATCCTCAACAAAGATAACTAAACTCTACTACAAGGAAAATTCCCACTACACTAGGTGGTGCCAATCCATAAGTGATCTTTTAGGATTCCCTCCCTAAGGGATAATGTAAATAAGACACAAAACTCTATCTAAAATTCACATATTCTTAAGTGATAAGAGTCCATGCTTTTCTTACATTCACAATACAAAACAAAAGTAGCGGGGTTACTTGATTAACAAAACAATATGTAATCATTCTTTAGGTGTTCGATCTAAGTGATCAAAATATTTTAGGAAGCTTTTATTCATGAATCATGAACTATGATATGCAATTAACTACCCAAACATTGTATACAACCATCACCATCAAGATACTCAATACATCAATCCTTTAACAAATCTAATAGGGTACAAGTGCTCCTAAGGGTGCACACTCAATTTATCACATAACATTTCATGGAATCAACTAAAATTCATTATCACTTCATAAAATAGGTCACATAGGATTATGTCTTATCATGATGTTCCACACATTGGATGATTCGGTTAAATAGGTTCTTAGGCAAATTAGACCAAGAATCATGGATGTATATTAACTAAAATAATCATCAAGCCATACAAGAGGGCATACTAAAAATCATAACTCTAAACATGGTGTAGTATGATTTTGCATTAAGGCACTATAATTCCAAAATGCACTTCATCTAACTAGTATAATACTACATGTCACTAGGTTCTTTATACGTGGGTAAAACCTGTACTCTCACATCCTAAGGGTTATCCTACTTAGTGGGATGCTATTCAGGTACATCCTAATGTACTTCCTCTTCATGGCCATGAACTTCCTATTCTAGGGCTAAAATTTGATCACTAGTTTCGTTCATTGTTGAGAGAATTAGATCTAACTTTGTTGCTTGTTTAGCGATAAATCAGTTAAGATCAAATGGAGGGTTACTATTATTAAAATTTGAAGTATGATCTATGGATACTTTAATTTTTAACATTCTAATTTTTGATAAATATAAAGATACAAAAATTCTAGTGGACTCATTAGGTCCTAGAGTTCGAGCTATAACTCTGATACCACATGTAACATCCCCACTAGGATCTATCTAGAATAACATAATTTAAAAAAAAAAATTTAATCAACATATTATTTCATTACATTTCACCATAAAAATATAATAATTAATATAGATAAAATAATCTGAATGTATTAATTATAAAATAAATATGTGACATCTATCCGTCATTGATCACTATCATCGGATGAAACATAACATAAATGAATATAGAAAGTAATTACAGATTTTCAATCATGGCTAGTACAAATATCTAACTACTATTTCATGGTATAATAAGTAAATAATTACATATAATAAAAATAATATTTTAATAATAATAAATACAATATAATATACAAGATATAAGATATAAGTCTCCATAGAGAATGAGTTCCTTAAACTCCAGTATTTATGGTAATCTCAAGTGTCATCTCTAAGAAGTACTATTGTGGGGAGAAAGAGTATCATCTGAGTAATTTTACATATCAACCATGGACCATATATTTCTTGATTAATCCCCCATTAATAAATGGCTCTCCCTTCATAGATGAGTAGATAATAATAGTGTAGGAGTCTAAAGAGACAAGCTAGTACCTATGTGATGTATAATTTCTAATAAAATGTAGTGTACCATAAAGAAATGTGTTCTAACATGATATTATATAAACATGTAAATTATATATATAAAATGAAAATATTTAACTAAACATTACTTTGACCAAAGCTTTTAATAGTTATTAATCTCTAGGATCAGTCAAATTCACACACCACTTGATCGAATTATTTTCATCTAGCATTGGTGATACTAGTAAGATAGTGAAGTCTATCTCACTATTTTACTTAGTATCAGTAATATGAGATTTAATTAACATAAATATAGCAAAAAAATTCATATAAATTAATTCCTACTAGCAAACATAAAACATACTAAACACAAGAATAATTAAAATGCATACATTTAGTCCATCAAATGTATGAATGAATCTCTACAAATATTATTTATCACATAAATAATAAGCAAATAAGTATAATTTATACTAACTAAATATAATTTATTCTTAAACTACACACTACTAATTTCCATAAGTAGATTAAAATATAATACATTCTATGACAAACATCAATATTATAGTCCATCTTTTTTATGTACACACTACTCAATTAGAACCAACCAGTCATGATAAAGAAAGACATAATTCTCATAAAAACACAATCTTTCATTTTAACAATTTATTTTAATACACTGTATGCATATATAATAAATTTTTTATTCTTCAAAAATCTATGACTTAGTCTTTACCAATCAAAAGAACTATAACTTATAGGCACACATCACAATCTACTAATATATGCTATAAATGTATAAACACTTATACATATTAATTTACTCATAATATGTACCACACACATGTTTTATATACCATATGTATATACTTTAACAATCAAATATAATATTTTCAAAGAATCAGATAACTCATAACCAAGTTATACCTCATATGAACATAATTTAAATAATTTATTATGTTTTTAAGAGACTGTATTCATAATGTTATAGTTTCTTATCCCTCAAACTCCTGTGACATATGTTAACAATCCATTAACTATAGATTAGGCATATGACCCAATACACCTATATATCTTATATATTTATATACATATTTAAATCCATATGAATATATATTTCCTATACATACGCCCTTGTGCATATTAACTATATTCATATTATGTATCACATATAAAAATCCAATAATATATAAATATT
The DNA here is from genome assembly GCA_037957365.1 of Torreya grandis. Classification (NCBI taxonomy): domain Eukaryota; kingdom Viridiplantae; phylum Streptophyta; class Pinopsida; order Cupressales; family Taxaceae; genus Torreya; species Torreya grandis. The sequence goes on along the minus strand of JARHVA010000713.1, from coordinate 4,584,050 downwards.
GTAAACATCAATAGTCATCTAAAATTTTAAGTCCATATGATTTCAAAAATTGTTATAGCTTTCTCATTCACAAGATACGTTGACAATATTTTACAAGATAAGGGATTCAACAATGTAATACTTCACCATCATTTTTATCCTTAACTAAATGGATTTTCACCTTGCCGTTTTCAAGAGGTATATAAATCTGTATTCCTTAAGCATCTTAATATAAATAGATTATATTTAGTTATAATGTCATATCAATATTTTACTTTAATACCACATCACGAAAACCATTTAATACACTAAAGTAATAGTATAATGATGCTTTAATCCTGATATCTCATAGAATAATGATAATTATGCTAGTATAGTAGTGCAGTCTATGAAAAAGGTATAGTTTACATATTTAGACTAAATATATAGTTGATACATCAAATATAGTTATTTAATAATGCATTTGGTAGCACAACATATTTGATGTGCTAGTTAACTATATAAAGCTAAGGAATATTACTAAATATATTTAGTCGATACAAAGTAAATATTCTAAAGCGATCCTAAATATTATTAAACTTAGTCAAACCTTAAACATTTTGATTATCTGTTATCCTGCTACTTTATAATTAAATCACCTAAGCATAAATTATAACTATGAAGAGCAAGAAGGATTGGTAAGTATCAATCATTATCTACTAAGTAAACACATCCAAAATAGGGAGTGCTAATTCTTTGGAGGGAATTAAAATCATTATAATGCTAGGCAAATTATATAAGTTTCCCATTAGTTAGGATTGATATATAGATCATTAGTAAGATAGGGCTGATATGTAAATCACTGGTAAGCTAGAACTGATCTATTATAAATCATTGATAAGCTAGAAATGATCACTAGTAAGCTAGAATTGATCTATTATAGGCAAATTCAGTGCCTCAATAATATCTTACAATAAATTGCTAGTTAGCTAGGAATTGAACAATAAACCAACTATAGTTAAAATGATGACAAATTTATACTATGTGATTATTATTATTTCAATTTATAAAATTACATTCATGTTTATAAAAGCATAGATACTCTCATCCAATTCATACCATCATAGATCCCCACTTATAATAATTAATTATATACTTAAGTTTCTCTAATTTATGCTTAGATTATGTGACTTCTATGCCATCCATTTCACTTAGTACCTACATTGATTCTATATTGTCTGAGTATCTATCATAAAGTTTTTTAATTAAATATTACCTCTATTTTCAAGAAAACATACACATTTTTCTCACCATATATTGGGTAGTTTGTTATAAATATCTACCTAAATCTATTCGTTATATATCCATTTAATGCATACAGATCATTAAAGATAACTAAATCATTGTTCAAGTTTGCTTTAGCTTGTATATATATTATTTGTATATATGTATATCAATGCATATTTATACATATGCCCTTGTTATTTAGATATTTATATGTATATATTATTGTGTAGTTATTTTATTGAACTCTAAACTTAAATTTTGGTATACATGAAATTGGCTATTTATATATGTCATCATTTTTAAATGTGAACAAAACATATAGTTCGTATAAATACCTTCATCAATAGTACAATTTTTTAGAAAAATTAGTTAAGTCCACAATAATGATTATATCATATTAATGCATAATCCACATAGTTTGTTAAACATTTATCCATCCATGATTATCCAATTATCCTATTATATAATATATATTTGTGTATGTAGAGTGAACTCACATGGTAAAGACCAAGAGCCATGACTTCTGAGATTATCAAACTCATGCCATGTTCTATCTTATCCTCTTTATCTCCACTTATTCTCTTCTACTCTTCTCTTCTTCACATGCTCCTCTTCTCTCTACTGTGCCTCTCTCCATTCTTTTATAAATTTTTATTTCTTACATGAGCATGGCACATTATCAAAGATATATTTTATTTTTCTTTTTATTTTAATTAATGCTTTCTCCCCTTTATGTTTTTTTCCTCTTTTATTTTATACGATTTTCCTTATTTATGGATTTTTTCTAACTTTACTAATAATTAACTCCATTCTTGTTTTATTATGTTTTATTCACTTTATTTATTTTATTTTATATTTTTATGTTCATTTCAATAACTTAATAATATATAAATATATTTAGTACAAATAATTAATCATAATGACTTAAAGATAATATGACTACTATAAAGCCAATTATATTATTTTGATTTGGCTACTAAACTAATTACCAACATGAGTGCTATGTTATTACTACACTTATTCTCATAGATTTACATTACAATAAACATTAATGATCATGAACATAATAACATGACATACACACATAATACCACCACACAATCACATTAGATAAATTTCACTTAATCCATAAACTGAGCTAACACACAACTAACATGCATAATCACTTATCTAAATGTAAACAATCATCAAAAATATATTAAAGCTAACAATTTAACTATGCATTTAATATGTACTATTTAACATAGTGTGTGCAGGGTTCTAGCCAGTCTTCTATCATCCCCTATTACCTCCATCTATATCACCCTCTCTGATGATGCTCCCCCTCTATCATGCTTTGAGGGATGAATCTCTCTTGTGTCCAACTCAGGATAAGTAGGTAGTTAATCTAAAACACCATGACATGTATATCATAAAATATGACTAAATAACAAATCAATATGATCACATTATAAAAAATATATAATACAACTAAATCATAGTAATGTCATCATGAAATTAAATTAACAAAAAACTTTTAAATAAAAACACATGACTTATAGCTTAATCAAACAGTAATCAAATCAAATTACCAACTATAAATATCCATAGATAATCTAGTAAGTTTGCTTAGCGATAAATTAGAATGTAACATAACACCTTTTGTAACCTTCTTTGAGTAAGCTACAATTTTATGATCAACTTAATTACACTTAAAACATCTATATTGCATCCCTTCATAGTTGATAAATTGATTTCAAACCCATTGTGAAGCTTTAAGCCTTACAGAATGATGAAGAGGTTTGGAAAAATGCACTAACACACAAACCCTCACAAACTTATACAAAACTTTCACATCTTAATCAATTTTAACAAACACACCAAAAATATTAACAAATTATTGTAACAACCTTAAATCATGGATTTCCAAAGGAATATTGTACAATATTACCCATACATGAACATTTGACAAACTTGTATCTTAAGGGTAAACAAAGGGACCCCATGGGCACAAGAACACTCCCTGTTTACCAAAAACCATGGAATGTTGTCCCATTTTTTTAAAATCCTATATAGAGGGGAAAAAAACAAGAATAATCCATTTGGGAGACAATAAATAGAAACATCAATGATAGAAGGACATACAACCTTTGCCCACAAAGAGAACTCCTCCCAAGATACACATTTCCACACACAATAACCAATAAGAGATTTTCACCCTATTTCCACATTAATGGTTTCAAAGATCTCATAAATAATATCAAGGATAGGAGGATCAAAGGAAAAAATGATAGGCATATCCCCATAGACTATTGTATCCACACCATTGAGTTCTTTCCCTTCACCCTCACCTCTCCCCTCAAAGCAAGAGACATCAATGTCTATCTAAACTCTGCTCCTAAGAGGTAAGGAACTTCTCTAAATTAGTTAAGGGGTGAGACTAGGTTTTTCACACATAATAACTACTAGACACAATTCATGACTAGTGTGAAAAGGGTTTGAAACATTCTAGCATTTAACAAAAACTTGAGCCTTGGAGTTTAAAACCCTAGCCAAAGCTATTATTTCTTCCCTTGACCTCTAGCTTGTAGTATCCTAGGTTGAATTCACCATATCATGCCTCAATTTATTTGACCTAAGGCCTTTGCAATCAAAACCTAGTTCTAGATCTTCCCTTCATTGTCTTTTGCCTGGCCCTTCCTCTCAGTATTCTACCTCTATAATTACATACACCCTTGCCCTAACCATCACCATTGTTTTTCTTCTTGGTATCCTTCATGTCTACTATTTCGATTACTATCCCAATTGTTAAAGCCTTAAAAACTTTGTCCATATCCATATTTACAACTTTTTCCATAAATGTATACAATGGATTTTTATTTCACGAAGAAGAATAATTTTATTTTGTTAATATAAGACATGTTTCTATTTTTTTTATAAAATAGATATTTATTTTTCATTTATTAATATTCAAATTATTATTATTTTATAATTATAAAATTATTTAAAATTAATTTTAGAATTTAATCTCAATCTCAATTTATTTTTTGATTGCATACTATACTTAGAGAATTATTGAATTACATAGAATGTCAGTATTTTTGCCCATATTTCATGTGTAAATATATAACAAATTATAATTATGAGTAAGCATATATTTAAATTAGTGAGTTTTTTTGGCTAAGCAGCCACAATGATGATGAGTAAGAATATATTTAAATCAGTGAGTTCCTTAGCTAAGTAGCCATGACTAAGGGGCATCCATGATGCCACAATCACCTAGGATAAGATCCTAGTCTTAACTCATTTACTCTACGTGTTAGATATCTAGAAGAATTTGTACCTTAGTGGATGGATGTAAGCAACTAAAATCCTCACCAATTAGACTAAAACTATTTAGATTATCTATCCCAATATTATATATGACAATTAAATTTTGAACATACAAATAATTTTCATACTTGACTAAAATAATTATATTTTTTCGATTATATATTTGAAGGCATTATATGGAATCATTGAATTACATAGAATGTTGGCATCTATGTCTATATTTTGGAAATAAACATTTAAAAGATTTGCACTACTGAGTAAGCATATATTCTCCGCTCATATTTCAAAAATAAACATATAACAGCTTTACAATGCTAAGTAAGCATATATTCTCTGATCATATTTTGGAAATAAACATATAATAAATTTAGAATATTGAGTACGAATACATTCTTTACACATATTTTGAAAATAAATATATAGCATATTTACAATACTAAATGTGTACATCTAAATCAATGAGTTATTTTAGCTAAACAGTTATGAATAAGGGGCATCTATGCCATCAAAATCACCCATGACACATCCTGACCTTAATTGCTTGACTCTTCATATCGAATATCTAGAGGGATTTATACCATAAAGATAAATATAAATAAACATCATCCTCCTCACTTAATCTATAATCATTTCGATAAAATAATTATATTTTATAAACAAAAGTTCAAAAAACAACAATTTAAGCACTTCTTTCTTTGACAGTTGTGCACCAAAGAATTATTTTAATTGTGGATCAGTGACAATGCTAATGGTTATAAGGCAAGTCTTAGTTTAGTCATGTTAAATTAAAGAAAATACAATTCCAACACATTTTAACATGAATTTATAATAAAAGGTTCTTGGTCTTTATTATTTCAAGGATTTGAAGTGTTTTCCTCCTCCAACTCATTTTTATTATTATAATATGAATTTAAAAAACCATTTTAATGCAGATTACATAAAACATTATTAAAAATGATGAGAAAAATCTATATATTAATTTATTAATTATTCATGAATATGAATATAAATATAAATAGATTGAGAAGACAACAAAGATGTAGGCACTACCATTTCCAATCAAGAATGTTTAGACACCCTTATTGTATAGACATCTTTACATATGAAAATGAAAAGATGGCCTTTTGACAGGTGCATAGATTTCAATGAAGGTGTCTCACGCATGAATAAAATGCAATAAAGAGAAGTGTGATGACATCAAGGAGTAAGAAATTGTAGAAGTGGGTGCTTGAGTAGATACAGTCCATGAATTTTCACACAAGGTGAAAAAATGTGTATGACTTAGGTGTTTAAGGGAGTTGTGAATTTAAATAGACTTTTCTTTAAAAAAACATAAATTGAAATTGATTCCACTGTGGATAGGTCTTGATATTTTGTGACAAGATGGGGACAAATATTTGTTAGCATATTTGTGATTTTATTCTGTACATGGTTTTTTTTTACCAATAGTTGCAATTTAAAGAGTAAGCCTTTGTCAAGAAAGTGAATGTCAAAACAAAACAAAGAAAGAGAAAAGTTGTTAAAACTTCTACATAATTTTTAGTATTTTGAGCATAACTAGAATCTCTTTGATCATATATAAAGTTTTGAGTTTAATTGATAGGTTGTGGTTGTAGCGGGAACAAGTTTGTTGCAAGATATTACAAAGAAGGTTGTAGGTGGTTAGCAATCATAAGCCAAGTAAGGCTTGAAGAAAGGTAAATAGCTTAGTGAAATCTCTAAGAGATAGTCTAAGAGGAAGACTTGGATAAGATAGCCAAAAGACTAAGGTGAAATAGACTTAGGTGAGGCATGAGAGAGATGAGAGAGAGAGAGACTGACATAAGCACTACCAGAAAAGAAAAACCAAAATGAAAAGAAAGATAAACTAATGACAGAGATGGAGGTCCAAGATGAAATGAATGAGATAAAGGAGAGATTAAGAATAGTAAAATTCCTAATAGAAAGCATGGGAATAATAGAAGCCAAGAGGTTGGCATAAAGATAAGAAAAAGAGTGAAGTGGCTAGTGAAGTCACTTGTGAAAAGAAGGCAAAGGAAAATAAAGGTAATTGCCTTAAAAAGAGAGTAGATATTTTTGAGAAAACAACAAGAAGTATGCATTTGTGAACCAGAAATAGGATCCATGTTGGGAGAAGATGAGACAAGAAAAGAAGACCAGTTCACAAGCTTCATTGAGGACTTGCACAAAGAAGATATTGAAGAGGCAAATGAGCCTCAAATCTTTAAATCTAACATTTCTTTTGATGTTTTAATTGTAGGTATGAAAGTTGATGATAGAGAGAAGGCTCATTGTAGGGCCTTAACAATTGAAAACAAAGATGAAAAACAATTAGGTGCGATAGTTGAAGAAGATAGAGATAAAGCTATTGATGATGAAAGTGAACTTTCTGACCCAAGGAGTTAGCTCATGCAAAAATAAGATAAACAAAATGAAGTTGCAAAAGATGAGTTGTAGGCAACCATTGCCACATATGAGGAAGATGATTTGTTTCCAAAAACAGAAATTTTGTCAAATGAATGCATGAATAAGTTATTTGATGGATTAAATAATAGTTTATCTTCTATAAGAAGCATTGAATACCTTGAGGGATTTATTGAAAAGATCAGTTGTTTAAAGGAAATTACCTTAGAGGGCAATAGGATCAGTAAAGTGTCAAATAAAACAATTCAAGAATCACAAAAGTTGATAGAGGAACAGGTTGATATGAAGGCAACAGGAGGTGGATCATCTAAAGTCCATTACTATAGTTGGTACCAAGAGGAGCATTCAAATAAGGAAGACAAATGGAGTATGTCATCAAGGCATAAGAAAATTTTTGTTAACAAGTTGATTGTATTTGTAGGATAGATGGAGAAGACAAGAAGATAGAAGAAATATAGGTGTGGAGAAAAGGAACATGCTCACCTATATGAAAGATTGACTCAAGAAAACAATCAAAGGGAAATCTTCAATAAAGGAAGGGCATGTCATAGAACTCATAAGCAGGAGCTTATAAAATTTTTAAGCTCAATACTTTGATGCATGAGCATCAATCAAGTAACCAAATTTATATAGAGTAGTCTATATAATTGTATTGAGTTTAGTCATGGTTCTTGTACTTTGTAAAGGGTCCATGTAAATATTAGGTATCATATAAAAAAACCTTATTTTAGTCATATAAGGGTGTTCAAATAGATAGACTATCATACTTATCAGTTTTATGCTAGATCTTAGATTTAAATATTCAAATAGTAAATAAAGGCTTGTAAGCCCTTAAGAAGGGTATAAAACCGTTTTAAAAGTCCTAAAGGATGTAAAATTCTTACGTAAATGTAAACCTATCCTATCAACTATCTAGAAAGCAGAAATTCCTACATTGGAGGAGACAATAAAAGCATATGACAAGTAAGGATAGGAAGTTGAGAGAAAAATGGTTTCTCATCTGTCATGCATCTTATTTTTGTATATTAGTTGAAGCAAAATAGGACTCGAACCTATCAAAAAGAAGGATATAAAATACCCATAAGTATAAGTGAAATCATAAGCCTGGTAATAGCGAGTGAGTGATGGAGAAGGCATAAGACCTTTAGGCCTATATTATGTACATCACTCGAAATAGGAGAATAGTTTTTTTTTTCGAAATAGAAACTGGAGGTTGATCCTGAAAGAAAATGTACATTTGTAACCTCCAAAAGTAAGTAAAATAAAGTTATCGGTTCATGGCCATCACTAAGACTGAAATATATACAGTAATGGTGAAATATGGATCAGTGAAATGTTTTGGAAACATTTGGTAGCAGTGTTATGCTTGTTATTTATCTCTTAAGTTTTTTTAAAGAAATCGATTACAGATTCTATATATGTATACTAATTAGTTGAAAGACAATGAGTTTCATAGACTCACATACCCTGTTATATTGGCATTATGTTACGCTTCGACTAAGCAAACTTTCGTGCAAGAAAGAATATGGAAGAGATTGCATGAAGAGTGACTATTTGTAAAAGGCAAGTGAAGGAAAAGATTAACTGTAGACAAGTCTCGTAGATTCCATGGTAAGCTTGCTATGTTTGGATGAGGATTCTGATATGGTTGTATAATGAGTTCTGTTATCCTTGGGTGTATGTTCACACTATAGGCCTGCATTTCGTATATGTTGTGTAAGGAAGTCAAAACGTATTCTATGGTGAGAAAGACTGGTAAGTATTTGTTATAAAACTTCTAAAGGTAATTGAACCGTGACTGTATTCTGTCAAGCGTTGGAACAATTCGCAAAAGTCTACTGCCAACTTTGTAGTATGAGTTTGAGTATCGAACCGGTGTAAATCCTCATAAAGTGAATCACATTGAAATTCGTAGCGTAGTGCTGTCTTTGTTTACATTCTGTGAACAAACTAGTGTTTTGATCAGTTGTATAAAATTTACAGTCTTAATGCAGTTTTTACAGTGACCCAATAACAGATTGGTACTTTATTAATTCTGTAGCAACCCTGCGTCCTGTGATAACTGTATGCATGGAGTGTTGAAGTAAAGGTATTCAGGCTTATGAATGTTTTGAACCATATTTGTATGGTGATACGTCTTAATTCACATGCATATGATATTCACAAGTAACAACAGAAATCCTATCTACATGTGGGAAATGACAGCAAGTCTGAACAAATGTTGCAAAGGAATGTTTCAGTGTGAATCAAGTTGGAAAATCATATATTATTATTATGAGTCTTTCATTCAATTGACAATTCGTATTTTATTGTCAAGACTGTCATAGACCCGTGAGTTCCCCAGTTCTCCACCTTACACAACTGTACAAATGTCCCGTAAGGTATAATGGATGGGAGATTGCTAGTTAGTAATTGAATATATTAAGAAAGTGTACAAAACATTGGGTACTGAAGACTCTGGTATTTTGGTACTCATGTTTCAAGAAGAAGATGGCCTTTTGACAGGTGTGTAGATTTCAATGAAGGTGTCTCAAACGTGAATAAAATGTAATAAAGAGAAGTGTGCTAGCATCAAGGAGTAAATTGCAGGAAGTGGGTGCTCGAGTAGATTCAGTCCAGGAGTTTTCACACAAGATGACAAAATGTGTATGACTTAGGTGTTCAAGGGAGGTGTGAACGTAATTAGAGTTTTCTTTACCAAAAACATAAATTGAAATTGATTCCATCGTGGATAGGTATTGATATTTTGTGACAAGATGGGGACAATTATATGTTAGCATATTTGTGATTTTATTCCGTACATGGTTTTTTTTCCCAGCAGTTGCAATTTGAAAGAAGAAGCCTTTATCAAGAAAGTGAATGTTAAAACAAAACAAAGAAAGAGAAAAGTTGTTAAAACCTCTGACCTTCTTGGAAATAACCTCACTAGGTTAGATAGGGTTGCAGTCCAGCCTTGTCCACTTTTAAAACCTTATCTCCCACACTCTAATATCTAGTCTTAAAATTCAAGACATTTCATATTGGCCCTACCATTATTTTAGTAAGTTTGGTTAATATAAATATCTCAATTATATCCTTGTATAAACACATCAAGGCCACTAAATGCAACACATAGAATCCATTTGAAAATTACTTGGAAACTTTACTGCACATTGAAAAAAGACCACTAATCATTCCAATTAAAGCTCTGATTTATTATAATAGTCATACACCAAGATTGAAGCTAATTAATTTTATTTCAAGGGCATTTATTTTCAAACATTGAATTCGATTTAATTATCACACTCACTCTAGAAGGGAGAATTACATTTGTTTGATGTTGCTTTAGGATATGTTAATAGAGATCAAATTACATGCAGTTTTTTAAGGATAGTTTGTCTATTTCATTTGTATGATTATCCCTTTTCCATTTGATGTCCATTTGGTCTATCCATAATAACAAGGGTTTCTTACTATAGGTATTTATGTGAGTAAAATAAAAACCCATTAAAATGTAATATACCACTCATGATAAGTGTAGATACCCTTCTAGAACAATCACTTACATAATTAATTCAAACATGGTCAAAGTCAATAAACAGGGAACATTGCACCCCTTACATCCTAGCATAACCCTATCCTAGTACATTTTAGGATTCTATTTTAAGGAGCAACAATATTTAGAGATCTTTCGTGTTTGTTCCACATCAACAATCTGCCTACACTATCAACATAATTAATATTTTAACTAGTTTTCATATTTCATTTAAATTTACTATTTATGCCTCCTTTTAATTTCCCTAATTTACTAAATTTTACATTTAATTTATTTATATTATGTAATTCTAATTCTAAATCAAATTCAATATTTTGATTTTGATTAGTTTTTAATTACTATAATAAAATAAACCATTAAATGTTGTGATGAATGCCTAATTTTTATTACAAAACCACTTGTTATTTTCTTGATTCTTATTATAGAATTTCATACAAATTTATATAAATTCTTGACACTAAAAAAATTAACCATCAAATTTGGATTTAAGTAAGATACCACAAACCCATGTTATTTAAACTTGATTTTTAATCTAAAAATAAATAAACTTAAACATCTGACATTGATAAATTCATTTTCAAGCTCAGGTTGATTTTTGTATCTCTATAAACAAAATTATTTTCACTTTTATTTACTCTTTATTTTATATTGATTTTTGCCTTTTTTTTTTTTGAAATTGTGTTTCTTTAGTTTTAGAACTACATAGAGAGTTATCATTTTTGGGTAAGTGGTGACCTATTTTCTAGGAAACATGAAGTAAGGGATTCTACTGATACATAGGCCCTAGACAATACTATACATATATTTTATTTTCCCCATAACTCATGGCATATTGGAGGTACCTAGGGTTAATTGTTAATACCATATGAATCATGTTTATCTATTTGATTTTTGGTTTAACTAAAAGTAGAGTATTTTCAATGGAAGTTACTATCATTTTACCCTCATAAATGGGATAGTGGGATACATACAAAGGTTTTCCTCTGTATTTATTGCATTGAAATAACATGCCAATAGAACTCTAAAAATGATAAATTATATTTCAAATACCACACAATCATTCAAAACCTTTCCTGTATCACTATTTATACATTTATTTTTGATTATATGGTTTCATAGTAATTACCTTTGTTATATATTAATCATTATTTTCTTTAAATAAGCTTGTTCTTTATCTCATGTACTTTATTTGGATTCATTATATATGTTATAGGTATTCAAATTTAAAATTCTAATGATGCTTATCCTTTATATTTATTATTTTCAAGTGATGTTGTGCCTTTTACTTATGATAATGAATGAAGGAATCGACAAAAGTAAAATATTATAGAAGAAGCATATATCAATTATTATCATTTTGATAATGTATAAATGAATAGACAATTTGATTTTAATCAATCTTTGGAAAAAGAGTTCATATAACTGAATAGCTAACTTGAACTTGAGGAGCAAAACACATTTCTTGACTCATCCTCAAATCCCTCTTTATATTATCCTATAGATCTCTCTTTAAATTTACCTCTATATTGATATATTAATTTACCTTTAGATTCTCATCAGGATCCTCTTTCACCTTATTCCTTGAATGCTAATCTAGAGCATGAAGAACATTATAATATTGATGTTACCTCCTATCCTTTACAAATAAATGGATTTTCAGCATTAATGCCGTAGCTCATCCGATTTAAAGACATGGTCCAAAATCTCATAATGCATTTCTATTATTTCTCCATTAAGAGCATTCTTCACAAAGATAATTGACAGGGTTATGACATGGCTAGTGATATATATAACGTTAATTGATATTAATGATTACCATTCACTATTTACTATCTAAAAATTATACAATCCATCAATTTATAATGAAATTATCATTGCATTAGAATTTATAGTTTTCACTAAAATTATAGATAATCACACACACACACACACACACACACACACACGCACACGCACACGCACACGCGCGCGCACACACACACACACACACACACACACACACACACACACACACACACACACACACACACACACACACACACACACACACACACACACACACACACAAATCTAATTTTCCATAAAATACTATGCGATAAGATAATAATTGATTTTAATTCCTATCCATGTGTTACATATTTATTGGTGGATCCCTCTTCACATGTTCTTTTTTATGGAAAATTATTACAATGTTTAAATCATAGTGAAATCAAGATACTTTAATTAAAGTTCATAATAGTGAAAGTGGAGTCCACTTTAATGGTAAGACCATGTCTTACAAACTCTTATGTGAAGGATACTATTAGCCAATAATTGAAAATAATTTTATAAATATTCTAAATTATGCTACCAATGTCAAAGGCATAGTGGTCTCAATCATTTCCCATCATATGTTTACTACCTATTTTCTCTCTATGGTCATTATTTATTTAGGGATTTGAATTAATTGAAAAATTAAATCTATAATCACTTGAAAGATAAAGATTTATCATTACAATCACAAAATACAAAATGGGTATAAGGTATAAATTTAAAATTTACAACATGTGAGGATATTTAAAATTTTATCCTAATACATATTATTCTATGATTTAGCTTACCTTACACAATATGTATAATGGTTCATATTTTAAACATAAAATAGTCAAAATATTTTATGTTAAGCTCAAATTATTAAAAACATTATCCATTCCTTACTACCCACAAGGAAAAGGTCAAGCTAAAGAAACTAATGAAATAATTAATAAAATGTTAAGTTGTATTGTTGAGAAACATTGAATATATTGACATAATCAAATCATCTACATTATCAATAATAACAAACAATAATACACACGCCAACTAAATTTATGCTTTAGTTTGTTGTTTATGTGAAAACGATTATCCTCCCTCTTGAGGCAGAAACACCCTCTCTATGAGTATAATTAAAGTAATTTATAAAAGACAATGAATATGAGGAAAAACACCTACAAAAATCAGAAATGCTTGTTGACATAGGAATACATGTTATTGAATATTTAAAAGTTTGTCAATAAGATATGAAATAAGCATATGGTAAGAAAATTATTGACAATGTATTTCAAATTGGTGATCTTGTACTTAAATAAAATCATTTGAATAAAAATGGTGGAAAATAAAACAAATGAAAATTCAAATCCATTCATAATCATTATAAAAAGTGGTACATGAGCTTATTGATTAACCATAATTGAAGGTAGACCTATCAAAAATAATTTGAACATCATGTGTTTAGTTCATTATTATAAAAAGATAGATATTTTTATTTAAATTTTTTTTAAAAAAATATTCAAACAAATTTATATTATTGGTGAAATATTTGGTACTTCATGTCAAATCTGAGTTTCACAACATTATAGGAGATGAAAAGTGTCTCCTCTATTATGAGAGGAGGTTCTCTTTATTGAAAGTGATAAATACTCATCTAGTTCTGTAAAATATTCATAAGTTGAATTGGGGAGTTTTTAGTAAGAAAATTCAATGGAAAATAAAAATAAAAATAAGCAATGCAAAGAGTCAACATAAAATTAGCAAACACATATTTCATCTGCTTATGTGATGAAATACAAAAAGTAGTTTATTTTAGGATATCAAACACAATTCATGCTTGGAACAATGATAAATGAATCAGCATAAGAAAAACACATACCCATTAACTAAATAACTAGACACAAAGTTCAACCAATTCCTCATTCTTGGATAGAGACTGAACATAAAGTTTCCTTCTTCTTCCTCCTCAAGATTAAAAAATTATGGACATATAAAAGCCATTTTAAAATAGAAATTTATTTTATTCTATAATAAAATTGAGTGGTCTAACCCCTCACATTCCATGTAAGCTTTCATATTATTATTCTTATCCTATTCTTTGATTTTTACAAAAGGGAAAAATAACAATTTTTCAAAAATAGATACATAGACAAAAATAAAATGAAGTTCTCTACATCTTATTAAAGAGTTTTCTATGAGATAAAAGTAGTTACAAATTGATTTATATCAACTAGATATTTCTTGACTCATTTTTGGTCATGTGCAACCTTAAATCTTTAGAATCTCTTAACTACTTATTGGGTTTCATTGGTTTTTAGAACCACCACATGATGATAATGCATGAACCATATTTGGGAAATGAATGTTAGGGTGCACTAGTCTTTAAATAACTCTTCTAGCTAAGTGTTCAACTGTTCTAGAGAAATGTGGATTTTGCTGAGGGTTGTAAGTGAGGCTTTGTTGAATTTGCCCTTGTTGAAAAGATCTTATTTGACTAATTTTTGAAATTGGGATTTCAATCCATCCATAATATGAGTAGCAGTCCCATATAATTTATAAAATATATAATGAATTTCATCTAAATATGTGGAGATCAACTTGTGCTTTTCTTCACCCATTTCTCTATTTTATTTCAACTCCTCGATAGCTTTGGTCAAGACCTCCAATTTCTAGAGTATGCATTTTGCCCATTTAGAGGAGACATAATATTATTATTTTTAGAAAACTCAAGCATTTACCATTACATTGGCCTAAATCATAATCATCTCCTCTATGTCCCCAATCACCTCTTCCCACATTTTCAAATCATCATTGTGATATTTTATCTATTTGTGTATATCTTGCATTTGTTGATCAATGAGGTCATAAATTTTCATAAATCATTCAATATATTTCATCCCACTTATGATAGATTCATCTACCCATGCTTATGGAGTTTTTCCATAGCTTCTATGCTTGATAATTATAGCAATAGCCTTCTTGATTATTCTTGGCAACTGTGTTTGAGAATCAACCTATGGAGCCATAAGGGTCTCAAGGGGGTTGAGAAAATAGTTGACATACCTTAGAATTTTGTTTATTTGTACTTTGAGTTATTAGTGAGTCAATTTGACTTGATATTGCCTCTTAATTATTCTTTCAATGTTTTTTTAGATATTGTGAACATTAGATTCCCATGTCACCTCTATATGTGCTATCCTCTTACTAGTATAATCACCCACTATCATTTCTGCTGTGTATTTTGAAACATTAGTCTCAATAATCTCCATGAATTATACACTTGAAGAATCAGATAGAAACCTAGAGCTGGTATTTGCTTTCTTTGATGCATGAATATTAATGAGGTCATCTAAAATGTCAAAGTCTATCAAATTTACATCCATTATCCTTTTCCATTTCTATAGCATTGGTTGTACCCATTAAAATGAAATGTCACTAAAAGTGACAACTTAAGGATTAAATAGAGATAGTCTGGGATGATTTAGAGGGGAGGAGGTATCTATGGAGATATATATAGAAAATGTGTAAAGTCTACTTCAACCCATTTATATTGTAGTGATCCCTATGTAGAGGCCAAATATTGTTATGTGGTATTTGGGATGATCAAGTTAGGATCACCGAGGACTCTAGTTGAAGATTATGGATTTACCTATTTCTTGGATTGATTCTTTTTCCCCATTACAGGGTTGTCTTCGCATTGCATTTTAAACTACCTTCTAGGATCGGTGAATTCATCTCCACTATCATAAAAATATAGGATCTTAATGCCTTAATCACCACAATGAAACTATTTTTTTTAGAATTTGATGGAGGATCTTGGTTTAAAGGGGGTAAATTACTTCCTATCCTTGAACTACATGTGGCTACTCTGACCAATTTATTGTCCAATCATTTATTTGTACGAGCCCATAGTCTTTTTGTTCTCTATTGTTGGTTGGTTCTCTAATTAACCAATTAATAACTTGAAAGGGTGCAACTAAAAATATATTTATGCATTCTATATTAATAATATATGTTTTATCATTTATCATTCCCTCTAGTACCCACTCATCTATGAATACTTTTATATGATCAAGAGTAATTCGAATCTAGTCTCTTCAAATACTTCAAACTCATTTGCACAATTATCCCAATAGTCCTATAGGTGAGGCTTATGCTCATAAGTATATCCTATGTTGACATTCTAGTTCACATATCCTATGATGTCCAAAGATTCTCTTAGATCATATGTTTTAGAGAGTGAACTTAGAGATAGCCAAATCTATGTCATATTCATCAACCATTGTTTTACAAATGAAATGGTCCAATGTAAAGTGAAATGAAATGCCTAATTCATGTTTTTATGTATGCCATTTATAAAAACATTGATAGTTGATTACATAGATCTAAGAGGATGATATTATTGCTTGATAGATTTGGTATTCTTAATGGATGTCCATAACCACAAATCCTAATATACTAAACATTTAGAATTAGATATAGTAGTTATATTTGTTGACTAATTTAGATACTTCAACTAAAATCCTTATTCCCCAATCTTATTCCAATAACTAATATACTCTCATTATAAATTCATCATTGACTCCAGTGTACTATTTGTTTAATTACTATAATATGAGCTTAGGGAAACACCCAAATACCTATGTTACTTATGTGATATACTTATGTTGGTAAATCCCTAGGTATAAAATCTAAGAGGATAATGAATATACTAGATAGGATGTTATGAAAAACTACCTCGAGGTTGGTACATTTAGTAATTGATCATGAAAGAAATCACTAATTAGTTAATCCCAAATTATGAATTATTTTTTTTGGAAAATGATTTGCATTGGGAGAAACATATAATGGTGTAAGGGCCTAGTGTCTTCATTTCCTAACATTACGTTTAATAGGGTAACCATATCTAAGAGTTATTGTTTAAAATATGCTTTGAATAGGGTCTTAGGGACCTTATAATGCCTCTCTACTTTTTTATTCAAGCAGAAGTTATTAATAGTGGTTAAGCATTTGGTAGTATCCTTATCCTAATGTGTCTCTCCATGTTTGATATTGATACTAATTAACTCATCATGAAAGGGGATACTCATTGTCATTATCAATGCAACCCCATATAATTTCACCATGAGGTGATTTTGACTTGATTTCTCATGTTTGGGGGTTTTAGTATTTGGCACAAGTAAATACTAGGTTTGAATATCGCACTAAAGTGGGTAATACAACTTCTTATAGTAATCCACTTTATTTGAGGTGTTAAACTATCAATTTTAGACTTTAAATATTTAGTCTCTTATGAAGGTCCTCTAGATCTAAGTGATATACCTAAAAATAATATATTTTTGGGATATCATAGTGTAGAACCAGTAGTGATTTATATCCCATGTAATTTTACTTCATCTTGTTGGATTATAAGTTTACAAATTCTATATGATAATTTTAGTGAGTAATAATTGGATCAAATTGGGGATATGAATTTTTAAGGAGACATAAAATAACACTTAGAATATGGGTTTGAGTAGACCAATATATTATACATTCGGAAATGAAGTCAATTTGGAGGAAATGAAAATGGAAGGAAACTAAGGAACACACAAAAAAAAATGATAGAAAAGGCAAACACACAACACAAAATGAAAATGGAAACACATGACACATAATATAAATGGAAATGATAGGGGAAAACCTAATTTTTCTCTCTATACAACTTTAAATTCTACCTATTAAATGGTAGTGGGAGATGGGTGCCATATCTATATGCAAAATAGTACATATTTTCACCACAAAAATGTTAGATTATGAATGATGATATCCAAAGGGAGTTAAATTACAATGAATTCATATTTTTTCTCTTCTTTTTCCCCATAATAAAACCAAATCACCAATCTTTAAATCATCTTGGTAAGTATTTTTATCAAACATTTTTTGGACTTTTTCTTGATGGGATGCGAATCTATCAACTACTGTGACTTGCTCTTCCTCTATTTTTTATAGGTACATCACTCTCTTTTCAAGACAATATTTTAAATTATCATATTAAATAGCTTAAACTAGATTTAAATTAGGAAACTCAAAGGAAATAGGGATCATTATATCTCTCTTGTATAGCAGATGAAATGGAGACATTATGACTTCTCTCTTAGGCAAGATTCATTTGGCCCATAGTGCATCATATAACTTCTTATGCAAATTCATTTGGTTTTATTCAACCAACTTGTGGATGATAATAGTTATGTTCTTATTATTGTATTCTTCCTATCCATCACCCTAAGGGTAATAATCTAAATAATGTGCTACATATATGCCATATCCATAAAAAAGATTGACTAATCTCAATAGATAAGTTAGAATCATTATCCATCACTATATTTTAAGGAATAAAAAAATGGAAAAAATATTCTCCTTTATGCATTTGCATATAATTATAGAAGTGGTATAAATTATTAATATGCCTTCTACCCATTTTATGATGTAATCAATATCTCTAAGTACATGAGTGCATCCAACACTAAAATGAGGATTCATAGTCACAATGAAGTCTACTCCCCATTATTGAAAAATTTCTTTCACGACCATAAGTTTGAGAGGAAATGCTTCAAGCATAGGATTTCTAAAGAAATATTGACAAGATACACATTTAGAAACCCAATCTTGTGCATCCTTAAATAATGTGGGCCAATAGTAATGAGTTTGTAATATTTTGAATGCCATGACTAAATATGAGAAATGTCTTCCACATGTTTTATTGTGAAATTCTTCCAATATATTCTTTGTTTGCATATCTCATGAAGGTACCATCTAAATATTTCTTAAACAAGGTATTATCACAAATCACATATTTGGTTTCCTTCATCTTGAGAATAAATATTTTCTTTGGTTTTAAATTGATTGGGAATTCTCCATATGAGAGGAAGAATGCTATATCAGAATACCACTCTTCAAGGGAAGCAACAAAGACCACCAATGGCAACTCTTCCTTTTCTTATTTTTAGGAATCAATGACTTCATAAATCAATTGGTAGAGGCCTTGTCCTATTAAAAAATTCATATATTTGATACTTAAAACAATAGTCATGTACTTTAATGATTCATCTTCCCCTTTTTGATCTAATATCTTGCTATGTAAGGATTGATTTCATTGTTGAATCTTGGACCATGGCAATGATGTTAGAAATTAAGATATAAAATCTGATATGTTTCACTACTTTGACCACATAATGTGCATGTTTTTCCATTAGTGAATATTTGAGTTCATGATATTTCAACCCACAAATCATAAAGGCAATGGGAGATTCAGTGCA
Source organism: Torreya grandis (assembly GCA_037957365.1). Classification (NCBI taxonomy): domain Eukaryota; kingdom Viridiplantae; phylum Streptophyta; class Pinopsida; order Cupressales; family Taxaceae; genus Torreya; species Torreya grandis. The sequence continues at coordinate 4,564,448 of JARHVA010000713.1, read as the reverse complement.
TTCTTCATTTCTCTACACTAACATAGTAGATAAGGTGTATTTATAAGAGTAGTAGTATGTAATGATGTATTTTGAAAAATCTAGAAAAGTTAAGACTGGTACCTTAGTAATTGATTCTTATATCTCATTGAAGGATTTATTTCTATCATTGTTCCGTATGAAAGAGTTATTTACACTTATCATTTGTACAAAATTCTTACTAGGCTCAACAAAGTTGGGAACAAATCTTCTAGGAAAATTTACCTTGTTTAAGAATGAGTGATTTACATGTGTACTAGTTGGTAGGGATAACTATTAGGTATCTTTAAATCTTTATATCTCGATATTGGTACCTTATTTATAGACCATATGGCCTAAGAGCTTACCTTATGTTACTATAAAGATAGACTTTTGGGATTTAAAGAGATACCATGAGAATGCCACCTTTCAAAAAATTCTCTTAGGTGCTCAAAATGGTATTCACTTTTATTTGAGAAGATAGTGAGATCATCCAAATAAATCATAATTATTTTATTCTTCATGTCATATAATGTCATGCCCATCTCCCTTTGACATGTTTCCCCTACATTGATGAGTCCAAAAGGCATCCTTTTATAGACAAAAGTTCCCCATGAGGTAGTGAAATATGTTTTTAATTGATCCTTTGTTCCAATTAAAATTGATTGTACCTTGAGAATATGTATAAAATATACATCTTTTCATATCCTATGGTATCTTGTAAAATCTAATCCATTATTAGTATGGGATAGTTATCTTTGAGAGAACCCTGATTGAGATTGTGAAAGTTTAAACAAATTATGACTTCCCCATTCTTATTCTAGAGAGGTACGATGTTAGCAACCCAAGTTGAGTGTTGTATAGGAAATATAATCCTATCATCTAAAATTTTATTAATATGCTCGTCAATTTTAACCATGATTTTTGGAATATAATATCTCAATTTATACTTGAATGGATTGATACTAGGTTTCAATGAAATGTCATGTTGTTGCTTTTTAGTCTGAAAGAATTTAGATTAGCATAGCACCAAGTGAATACATATTTTTAGATTTTAATAAGAGTGATCAAACTTATATACTCTTACTTATAATATAATTTATATATGTTGACATACTTTAGCTATCTTTAATTCTGATATTTACCTTCTTATATTTAGGGTATCATTTGGGATATCCCTTAATTTTATACTTGATGTACATATCATGTTTATAAAAAATATCTTCCAAATAAATGAGAGATTTGGGAGTATTATTTAATTCAATTTGCATGATTTTATCATCTAAGAGGTTATGCTATCCATTGGGTGCTTTGGAAATTGGCTGATCATTATTTTATGGTGAATAGTATTCTCTCCATGTAGTGAAGCATCGATAAAAAAAAAGTTTCTAAAACTATCCCTTGATGTAAGAAAGTGATAATATATTCATCATTGTTGAACACTTTCTAATGTTCATAATTATCTAAAAAGATAGGGTGATACATTGTTTTAATGACATATTGATCATCATCAACTTTTGGGGGAGGAATCATCAAGGAAGTGGATACTACAAGGGCATCATCTTTAGAATTTTATATCCTTAGGATTACGTTAATAAAGAAATATTGAAAGGCTTTGATACAATCCAACACCCTATTTTTTTAGTGTTTAAGGATATCATTTTTACCTAATATTGACCTCAAAATTACTTGACTATAAATTCTACGCCTTATTATTTGAGGTTATGGATGCCCATATATTCCCCTACCTATAATCATAATAGTAATGCTTAATATTTGAAAGTATTATTTGTACATTTAAACTAAATTTTGTATGAGAAGGGAGAATATTACTTATGTGGAGAAATAAATAGTACACTAATTCATAAATGATTTGTTGAGCTACTTATATCAAATTTTAAAGTATACATATCATTAGAGTCACCTTATATTAACTCAAGGAGTTTTAAATCTTTTTCATACATCATCATGTAAATGTCAGGTCCTGTTTCATCATATAAGATGTTTATTCTAAGATCATTTGATTTTTATACTAGGAGTTTAACTTCTAGTTTAGGAAGTATATTCTCAGTAACTCCTTTCATGTGAATTACTACCTAAGTCTAATCTAGTCTGATTTCTCATTTTATATATCTAAAAAAGATCTTCTCAAAAGCATCTCATAACTAGAGGGAATGTCTACTATTGGTATGGTCATCTTTATTCTATTTAGGGTAAGGGAAACTAGAGTAACATGTGCATATTTTATCTACCCAATTAATGGATCATGTTTGGATTCCATGTTCAAACAACACACAATTGTTTTAGTGTAAGTAAATCCCAAGGCATGTGTATTTTAAATGGCATTACATTGTCTGAGGATTCTAAATAAATTATGTAATTGTTCAATTTATATCTAACTAAAAAAAGAGACACATTGAAAGTTTTTTCCCTTTTATTACTTTATGTATAGGTGGCTATATTATTATACAATTTAGAATCAACCATCCTAATATGCGTTCCTTTGGGAGATGTATTAGAACTTCCTCTCTTGATGAACTTGACCAGTCTATCTAATTATTTAAGATTATTTATAAATAATTTAATTTGGGAAATATGAAAATTAGTCTTATTCATGTGATCAATTAGGTCAATGGAATAATTATTAGGATCTTCATTGATAATCACATGAGGGGAGTTCAAACTATTGGAGCTTTTTGACTATTTATCCTTTAAAGAACTTAGCAAATGGGTACCTTTGATGACAAAAAATTTGGTCACTACTCTGACCTTAGGAGCATATTTTACCTTTTACTTATCAAGTTATTTATTTTTCTCCAAACCCATCATACTCTCATTCTGAGATTAGGTGAATACTACATATGAATGATTATTTATATCCTCAACAATTTCTTCATAATCATCGACATCGAGTGGATATTCGATATAACACATAGTGAAGTCATCATTAGGTTCTTAAATTTTAAGATTAGAGGTGCCCATGACACCTTCTTCAACTAATACTTCAATAGTTCAAAGTTGTAGCATTCTAGCCATTTTAGGACAATTCAAACCATCATGATCATTAATGGTGTGAAAAATGCATGAGTAGTGATGACAAGTAGGTGTTGCTTCAATAACAAGTGGAGGGATTGAATAAGACAATCTAAGATTAACAAAATGACAAAATGAATAATAAAATGATTCCTAGGTATATCCTTATATTGTGTATTCTAAGATTAAGGGATTTCTTTCTTGAAATCCAAGATATCATTTGCCAATTTATGAACCAAATGGTCTATTGAATTGTGATCTTTGATTTTGAAGACATATTTCTTCATTTTTATAGCCATGATCATGTAATATTTAATTTTTATGGCTTCACATATGCTAATGTTGCAATATGATTTATTCATATAAATAAGTAGATCTTAGGTAATTACACATTTAAAAAGAAGCATTTCTAATTCTAAACTATAGGAATTGTAGCAATAAGAATTTTATGCCCCAACTTATTAAAATGGGATATGAAATCTCTCATAGGTTCATAGGAGTCTTTATTTATTTGAGACAATTATGCTATAAGAGAGTGTTCATCTTCAATAGGTTTAAACCATTTTTAAAATTTCTCTCTCATTATTTTCCAATCTATTATGAAAACAAGAGGCATGTGATTTAATCATTATATGGCTCCTTCAAATTATTTTTTCATGAAAAATCTAGTCAACATGTCTTCATGTTCGACACCAAGTATGCCATATGTTGAAAATAAAGACTATATGTTTTCATCGAGGTGTTGTCTCCCATCACCAATGAACTTAGGTAAATTTTTTCTTGATCTTTTTGGTAACTCGTGAAGTTGAACACCTAATGCCAATGGGCCTATACAAGCACCTCAAAGTACATCACCAACCATGTTATAAAGGTTTATTACTTCAGAGATGAATATCCCTGGTAATGATAAATTTATACTCAAAGGTCATACTTCCTTTATTCATTCTGATAAATGTATAAAACTATATAGTTCTTGAAAATAAAACAATGCATCAATAATTCCCTTTTTCTTTGTGGACCTTGTGTACCTTCTATCAGTTAGGATGCTAAAATATATCAAGAAGATTTGATTACTACTCTCATAGTAACAAGTGAACTGATTCTTTGAGTGAAATCAACACACTATTATTCTTCATCTAACATGGTTTTAGCTCTTTGAAACTAAGAATTATTCACCCTATTATCCCAAAAAAAACTACTTATAAATTAGATGAAATGTCTACTTATGCATCTTATGTTTAATTAGGGTTTGGTTAGATAGTTGGGTTCTAGTTTTTAGGAACATACATATAAATGACTATGGATGAAATATTTGGGGTTCCATGAAAATCATAGAACATGGCCCACAGTGGGCACCAAAAATTGTTGGTGAAGTTTTTTATAATTCACGTCAAATTGAAGTTTCAAAATAGTATAAGAGATGACAATTATTTATTCTATTAAAGGGGAGAGGTTCCCTTTATTTCAATTAATAAAATCTAATTTAGTTATGTACAATATTCAAAAGTTAATAGGTGGGTTTACAGGAAGATCATTGAACTAAAAATAAAAATAACAAGAAGGAATGCAAAGAGTCATTGAGAGAATGAACAAGTGCAGATTTCATCCACTTACAGCAATAAATAAATAAAAGAGTAGTTTAATTTAGGATATCAAACATAATTAATTCTTCAAACAATAATGAATAAAGCAATATAATAAAAACACACACCCATAAGGGAAATAAATAGACAAAAAGTTAAAATAATTCCTCATTTTTGGATAAAGACTGAACACAATGTTTCCTTCTTCCTCCCAAAGATTCATAAATTATGGACATACAAAATCCCATTTAGAATAACCATTTATTATATTTAAAACAAAATGTAATGGGTTAACCCCTCACATTCCATGTGACCTTTCATATTCTCATTCTTGTCCCATTAAATTTTCTATAATTTGATTTTAAAAAAGGGAAAAATACTAATTTTATAAAATAGATACCTAAATAAAAATAGATTGAAGCTATATAGATCTTACTAAGGAGTTTTATATGATCTAGAAGTATTTATATATGGATCAATATCAATTGGATCTTTCTTGATTAGCTCCTAGTCATGTGTAACCTTGAATCTCTATAATATGTTAACTACTTTGAGGGCTTCATTTCTTTTTGGAAACACTACATGATGACAACACATGAAATTGATTTAGAAAATGAACGTCAGGATGTACTAGGATTTAGACAACTCTTCTAGCTGAGTGTTCAACTCTTTTATATAAATTTGAATTTTGCAGGGGGTTGTCATTGAGGATATGTTGAAGTTGCCCTCATTGAGAAGATCTTGTTTGATTATTTTTTGAAATTATTATTTCATTTCATCCATAGTATGAGTATTATTACCATAATATTTAAATAAGTTTCAATTATTTTCATCTAAATTTATGGAGATCAGCTTATGCTTTTGTTCACTCGTGTCTTTTTTTTGTTTTAGTTTCTTGATAGCTTTAGTCAAAAACTCCATTTTATGGAGTATGCATTCTGCCAATTTTTAGGAGGTATCATCTTGTTTTTTTAATAAAAATACACCATCTACCATTAATTGTGCCTTAATCATAATAATTTACTTTATGTTCCCGATCACCTCTTCTCAAAATTTCAAATCAGTGCTGTGAGATTTGATCTATTTCTAGATATCTTGAATTTCTTGATGAATGAGGTCATAAATTTTCATGAATTTTTCAATATATTGCATCTAGATTACAATAAAATCATCTAACCATGCTTATAAATTTTTTATGTAGGTGTTATGCTTGCTAATTATATTAATAGCCTCCTTGATTATTCTTAAAAATTGTGTTAGAGAGTTAACTTTGGGAGTTATAATGATCTCAACAGGATTAATCAGATAGTTAACATAACTTACCAATTGTTTCATTTATTCTTTGAGTTTTTATTGAGTCAACTCATCTTGGTATAAACTTTTGATTATTATTTCAATGGTTTCTTGGATATTGTGAACATCACTTTCTTGTGTCACATGTCCAAGTGCTATCCTATTGAGAGTATAATCACCCATTATCATTTCATCTATGTATTTTAAACATTAGGCTCAACAATCTCAACTAATTATGCACAGGAAGAATCAAATTAAAAAAAAGAAGTTGTATTTGATTTATTTGATGTAGGAGTCTTCAAAAGGTTGGATACAATGTCAAAATTTGACAAGTCTACCTCTACTATCCTTTTACTTTACTGCAACATTGGTTTTACCTATTGGAATGAAATGTATTTGAAAGTAACTACCTTACTATCAGATGGAGAGGGAGTGGGTTAATTTGGAGGTAGATGAGGTATCTATGGATATCTGAATGGAGAATGTGGAAACTACACTTCAATCCCTTTTTTTATTGAAATGCTCCCTCTAAAGAGGCTAAAATTTGTTATGTTGTATTTGTGATGAGCAAGTTAGGATATCAAGGACTTGAATTGATGAATATATATTTACCAATTTCATAGCTTGACTATTTTTACCAATTACAATGATCTCTTCACATTTCCTTCCCATCTATCTTCTGAGATTGGTGTATTTATCTATACTTTCATTGGAACTAGAGGATCTTCATCCCTCGATTAATACATTAGAAATACATCTTTTAGAAGTTAATGAGGATATTGATTTGAATTAGCTAAGTTATTTACTCTCCTTAAACTACCTATGGTTATATCATCTAATTTATTATCTGACCATTTATTTTTATAACCCACACTTTTTATGTTCTCCTTTGTAATTCAATTAGTTCTTTGATTGACTAATCAATAGATGACAAGGGTGTAATTGATTTTTTTTGTGTATTATGGATCAATAAAATCCATATTATCATTTATCATTCCATTTGGTACACATTCATATGTGAATGCCTTTATCTAATCAAGATTCATTGGACTCCAGTCTCTTTGGACTAATTCAAACTATTTCACATAATTCATTGAATAGTCCTTTAGGCGATGCTTATGCTCATAAGCATACCCTATGTTGATATTATTATTCACATATCTTCTATTGTCCATGAATTTTATATTATCATAGTTTTAGAGATTGAACTTAAAGATAGCTAACACTATGCAATGTGCATTGATCATTATTTTACAAATGAAATGGCCCAATGTAATAGGAGATAAAACACCTAATACATGCATTTCTATGTAACATTTATGAATAGATGATAGTTGTTGACATAGTTATATTAGGATGATATTTTTTTTTAGCCTTCAAAGTCTCAATGGATGTCCTTTTTAATTGCCAATCCTAATATACATGCAATTTTAGAATTGGATGTAGTAGATTCCATATTGGTTGACCAATTTGGCTACTTCAAGTAAAATATTTATTCCCCGATATTATTCTAATCCCTACACTACTCTCATTATGAATTCGTCATTGACTCTAGTGTAGTTTTCATAGCCTTATTACAATGTGAGTAGGTGGAAATACTTAAATACATGTGTTACCTATGTGATAGACCTGTGTTAGGAAAGCCATGTGTATACCATTTAGGAAGCCAATGAATATATCATATAGGATGTCATGAAAAACTACCTCAAGGTCTATAAATTTAGTAATTGATCATGTAGGGAATCACTAATTTGTTCACCCCAATCTATGAATATATTTTTGTAATAAATTATTTACATTGGGAGAAAATATAATGGTGAAAGGGCCCGGTGTCTTCATTTCCTACTACCTAGTTCAATAAGGTAACTATATCTAAGATTTATTATTTGAAATCTACTCTAAATAGGGTCTTAGGGACCTTAAAATATCTCTCTCTTTTCTACTTTAACCATGATTTATTTATAGTGGTTAATATTTTAGTAGGATCCTTATCCCAATGTATCTTGCCATGTTTGATAATGATACTAACCAACTATTTATGAAGGGGGATCCTCATTGTCATGCTCATTACAACCCCATACATTTTTCCCATGAGGCATATAGATTTTAACCTGATTTCTCATGTTTGGGGTTGTAGTATTTATCACAAGTAAATACCAGGTCTGAACATTGCACCAAACTGGGGAAAGAATTTTATTATGGTAATCCACTTTATACGAAGTGTTCAACTAGCAATGTCAGGATTTAAAAATTAAATATATTATGAAAGTCCTCTAGATATACATGCCTAATTTGAGAATTAGATATTTTTGGAATACCACAGTCCAAAACCAACATTAGTTCATATGCCATGTATTTTTGCTTCATCTTTTTGGCTTATAGGTCTATAAATGATATCTAAAAAACAAGGGATAAAATATCCAATATATCTGGAGGTAAGAAATGTTGAATCAGCTAGAAGAAATTGAAATTAGTGGACATATGGAACTTTTGGAATTTAGGGAAGAACTCTCAAAACAGGGTTATAGAGAGGTATCTAATATCAATACAAGGATGATAACACTTGTAATATTTTTGGGAAATATTTGGTAGAGCTTCACTATAGAGGAAGTAGGGTAAAATAAAAATCACATTCCTCAGGGCTGAAGTGATCAAATGAAAAGGATGAAGGAAATATATATCCTTTTAAAAATGCCATGGGGGAAAAACACATTACACTTACACATGCATGTTAGAGGAGGATGACAGGGCCTTCAACCATATTTATCTGGGATACATGAACATAGGTGTGCAATTGCCTCAACATCATGTGTCTCCATATCACCACATTTGTGAAGGATTAAGGTTCCATCCTTTGTGTCCCTCCAAGATGTAGGAATGTATATGTGTGATTGATTTTATAGTTTGCATCATTATGTCTCCATCTCCATAGAGGATGTTAGATCCATTTCCATGTTCCTCTAAGATGTGTGAGTGTAGACACATGACTATATTTTCATCTCAGATCACTATGTCACACATCCATAGAGGACATGATGACCAACCATGTCCTGCATGGATGCACAAACATGGTTGGCATAAAAAACATTCCAAAATTAAAAAGTTACTATAAAAAAATTAACTTTTCCCTTTTGACCCACAAAGGGTCAATGTTATTCCAACTAAAAAATGGAATTTGAAATGATAATTTTATCAAATAACACATATAAATTAAAAAAATACAAGAAAACCAAAATATACTCAAGACATAAAAAATTAAATACCTAAAAGCATTTACTTATGCTATTAGTTAATTTATTTCCATTTGTTATTTATTTCATGTTAAGTATATAACATATTTCAAATTTCATGAGTACACTAATTTTTACGAGGTATGTGAGTGTGATATATGACATATTACTACATGGTTTTTTCATGTTTGGCTTCCCTTTTTTCCCAACAACATTGCTAAGATATGGGGATATCTTCATTATATTTGAAAAATTCATCATATTGTATCTATCCACAACCTCTCTACTTTTTTTAACTACACATAATATAAATGTTTTGGTAATCAATCATACTTTACATGTTTTGTATTGATATTTTAATTTCTAATGATGACATTGATACATATGGTTAATATAGACTAGTCTCATTTAATCTATGCATATCTTCAAAATTATTAATTTAATATATGATAAGTTCAAATTTGCTTTATCTTTATGTGTGGCTCTTGGAATTATTTTATATATATATATATATATACACACACACACATACATACATATATATATATATATATATATATACACATACATATATATATATATATATACATACATATATATATATATATATATATATACATATATACATATATATATACATACATACATATATATATACATATATATACATATACATATATATATACACACACACACACACACACACACACACACACACACACACACACACACACACACATATCTGGCCACCAATAACTTTTAATTAGGGTTTTGACCAATTTCCACCAAAATGTAACATTTGGCCTAAAAACACTAAAACACATTAAAAGATTCAAAATTGATATACTCAAGTGCCAATTTTGGCCAGGGTATCCCTAATGGGGCAATGCAATTTATGGACCAACTAATTTTGATAAGATCATTTTGAGTCAAAATGCCAATTTTGCACCTAGGTGCTCTAGATTACTCTTTTCTATCAAATATCTTACATAAGACATATGACTTTGTTATTTTGTATTGATAACATCTTAAATCAGATAATATATCCAACACATTTAACATCGACTTCCAATTCTAATCTAGTGAAAATTTGGACCAATAACAAGACATTCTGATCAATTTGAGTAATTTGTGGACAAAGTGCTTAATCATGCTTAAGATCTAATTAAACCAAATTAGAGCCTAATTATGAATTCCATGGAATTTTTTTGACTACTTGTTTTTAAAAATGAATATTTAATATCTACATCATCAGGTGACCTCATTTCTTGGGAAGACATCCCTAGGCCATAAATGCCATAAATATCAGGATTCATGCCATCCCATGCCTCATCAATGCCTCCCATGCATATTAAATGCCCCTCTATCCCAAATATTGATGAGACTATTTATTCATTTTAATTACATAATTAGATTAATCCTTATCCACACATCTCAATCTTAAGATAGACGGTTTAGGTTGATTCTAGCCATTTACAAAAATATATAAATATAGAGGCCATAAACATCATTTTAAAGCTATTTTGGTACAAAGTTATTATGCTCAAATATATTCAAGAATTTTGGAGAATGCAAAGTTATAATCCACAAATAATTCTAAAATCCATTGTAATTAGTGTTATAATGTCCAAATATTGAGCCAAGCCAAGCCAAGCCAATCCAAAGCCATAAGGTGCTAAGGAGAAGAGGAGATAGCCAAGCGTCCTTTGATGAAGAATTCATGAGCACAAGCTGAGAAATCAAATAATAAAAGATAATTTACAAAATTAAATGGAGGTGAAATATTTTTTCTCTTTCATGTTTTAGTTGTGTTTCCATTCTAGTTTTGTTAACTACACTCAACCAAGTAACCAGGCCTAAAGATGTATGTTAGCTAGTGTGTTGGTTTTTTAATTTGATTTCATTTTATCACTAACAAGATATTTTTTTTAAAACTAAAAGGGGTAAAAATTTATTAAGAAAGACCTGAGAAATGGGAAAATTACACAGTCATATCTTGCTCAAGAAGATGAGCGAGCTTCAGGGATAAACTCGGGGAAAGCATTTTCTGGTCATGAATAGCCCAATCCGGACCAGACTTTGAGGCCCATTTGGACAAACAATCCGCTACTCCATTCCACTCCCTGGGAATATACTTAAAAAAATTGGCTCCAAGGAGATACAGACCAGACGAATTTGCTGGACAATCACTCCAAGTTGCCAATCAACTTTGTCCAAACTACAATTATTCAATAAATTGATTACCATTTGTGAATCCAACTTGAAAATAATGTTGTGCCAACGTTGTTGACATCAAGCTTGTACTACCTCAAGAATATCCATGGCCTCCATAAGATTGTTTGAATGGTGGCATTTATAAATGGAAAACAAGAAAAAAATCTCCCCAGCTCTACCTCTGTTAATACCCCCAATACCGGCTTCACCACGATTCCCTAATGAAGAACCGTCGGTATTAATTTTTATCCAGCCAGCAGCAGGGAGAGTCCATTGCCCAACACGGTTTACCAGTCTTAGGTGCTATCTGGTTGACTGCCTAGACCACGTGACAGGGGTGAAGGTAGACGTAGGGGGAACCATAGGTGAAAGGCACGCCATAATTGATGCCTCAGAGTAGTTAAGATAGCAAAACTATCATTTTTAACTAGGATAGTTTCTTGGAGTGCACTGAGGATTTTTAGCCATAAAGCTCTGCAGTCCAACAATTTATTGTGAAATATTCTCCTATTTTGCTCCAACCACAGGTTCCAAAGGATAAAGGAGGGGCCGATTGCCCACACTGCCTGGAGAATAGGTGTCTTGGTAGGAGAACTTCCTAGGTGTTCCCAAAATTCAGCCAGGGAGAGAACATGCCAGCAGGGGAGTTCCCATGCCTCCCACCAAAGGTGCCATATCCTTCTAGCAAAGGGACATTGAAAGAAAAGATGAGACCCAGACTCTTCACTTTTGCAACATAACATACACATAGATGGGCCTTGGAATCCTCTGTTGCAGAGATTATCCCATGTCAAATAGCGGTTATAAGTGAGCACCCACAGAAAAAAATTACATTTCGGCCAGGACATACTGTTCCAGATTTTCTTTGTCCATAAAAACTCATTTTCTCTGAACCATTGCTTGGTCAGATCCATGTAGCTGGAGGATACTAAATACTACCTCGTGGAGTCACCTCCCCATGCTAACACATCTGTCCCTCGTAGGAGACTGCATCTCCTAGCAACGAGAATCTGAGATAATTCTAGTCGGTTCTCCTCGGTCCCCCCTAGTGGCCAGATGGAAGGATTCTTCCATCGATACACCTTAGCCTCTCCAAGATAGAAATATTCTTTGTAATATTGCAGCATGTCCCAGCTAGCTTCCCAACAAGAATTACAAAGGTCCTACAGATGAGGGTGAGAGGATAGAAGGGGAGGAGCTCCATCCTAGGAGTCTTCCCAAAAGAGCATCTCTGCACCACTCTTAGAGATCCAAAAAAGGCTCCTCTGTACTAGATAAGCTCCGAGCTTGAAGGTATTCAATACCACAGACCCTCTTCCTTCAATAGGAAGCCTAGGAATATCATAAGGAGCAATCCCCAGAAAATACTTGGCTGACATAATACGAGCCCACAGGTGGGATTGGTTGGAGCACCAATGCCAATAGAGCTTGGCAGCTAGAGCTTGACTAGATAGGATAGCCGTTCTCAAGCCAAGGCCACCTTCCCTCTTAGGCCTACATACCGTATTCCAATTGACAAGACTCCATCTGGAGTTCTGTAAATTGCCGCTCCAAAGAAATCACCTGGAAAGAGCATCATATTCATTAAGAAAATACATCGGGGCTACCTGAACCATACAACGGTATATGGGCAAGGCTTGGATCACGGATTGTAGTAAAGTCACCCTCCCAGTAGTGGAGAGCTAGCAGTGGGTCCAGTGGTTTATTCTCTACCTTAATTTGTCAAGAACATTTTGGCAAAAAAGTTTGGGATGGCGACCAATAACAATGGGAATTCCCAAATAAATCACCAGGAGAGCTTGGATCTGAAATCTCAGGGTTGTGGCAATCCTCCTTTGGATAGGTTTAGGTGTGTTGAAAAAGAAAATAGAGGATTTGTGCTCATTTATTGCCTATTTAGATGTAGCTAAATACGTATCCAAGGTACTCCTAAAGCCTTACACTTCTTTAATCCTGGCTCTTCCTGCTAAAATAGTGTCATCCACAAATTGGAGGTGGGTCAAATTGGCAATGTCCTCTCCCCACCACCAACCATGAATCACATTCTTGGAAGCCTGGAACTTGATGAGATGACCAAGCCCTTCAGCCAAGATGATAAACAAGTAAGGAGAGAGTGGATCTCCCTGGCAAAGTCCTCTAGATGCACCAAAAAGCCTGGTGGGCTCTCCGTTGATAAGGACAGAATAGGACGGTGTGGTAACACAACTGAGGACCCAACACACCCACTCCTAATTAAATCCAAAAGCCAAAAGGATTTTTTTTAGGAAATTCCAATCAGCTTTGTCATAAGCCTTAGCCAAGTCAAGCTTTATGAACATAGCACGCTCCTGGGACAAGCTCATTGAGTGGATTGCTTCAGAGGCAATAACAACCCCATCCAAAATTTGTTTCCCAGCAACAAAGCCCCCTTGTTCCTCTGAAATGATCTTGGGCAGCCATACCTTGAGCCTTTTCACCAAAATTTTTATGATTATTTTGTACACCATATTACATAGGGCAATAGGTCAGAAGTGGTCAAGCCAATTTCCCTGTTCTTTCTTCAGGATCAAAACAAGGAAGGTGGCATTAAGTGCCTTGAGCATTTGTTTGCTAGAGTAAGATTCTTGCACCAGATCCAAAAGATCCTGACTGAGAATATCCCAAAATTCTTGGTAAAATTTGGCTGGAAAGCCATTTAGCCCAGGCGCTTTGCCTTTGTGCATACTAAAAACCACTTTCTCCACTTCCTCCTTGGCAATCGGCCTCAAGAGTGCCTCATTCATTTTAGGAGTAATGATAGTAGGAATGTAGGACAAAATAGTGTTAACCTCCCTTTCAGTTGGAAGTGGATTACCTATTAACAGATTAGAATAAAAATGTACGGCTTCCTCTAATATGGCTTGGGAGGTCGTTAAGCAACTTCCTTCAGAACTGATAAGAGAGGAAATATAATTCCTATTGCATCGTGCCTATACCAACTTGTGGAAGAAGGCTGTGTTCTTGTCACCTTCCTGAAGCCAGTCAATTTGGGCCTTCTATTTCCAAAAGATTTCTTCTCTAAGTTCCCATTCCACCAGGACATTCAATGCTAGTAATTCTGCCCTATGAAGATCTTCTGATAAACCTAAGTCTTGAATCTGCCTAGTGACATTATCCAGCTGATCTTGGGCTCTTTTCTTCATAAAATGAATAGTGCCAAAGCTGCTCCTATTCCAGTCCTGCAGCTTTCGCTTCACATACTGGAGCTTCTTAGCAAAAGAGAACATAGCCGTTCCATAATCCAGCCTTCCTTGCCTCCACCACTGGGTCATCAAGCCATGAAGAGAAGCATCCTAGAACCACATTATTTGAAACTTAAAGGGCGGTTTATTTGGTCCAACAATAAGACTAGTGGAGAGTTTGATCGGCTAGTGGTCAGACCCGTTCCAATCCAAAATTTTAGAAGAAAGGGATATTACACTAGATAGCCAATAACTAGAGACAAAAAATCTATCTAAACATTCAGAGATGGCTGCCTTACTTGATCTTCTGTTATTCCAGGTAAAGATTCCATTCAGTGGTTTGACATCCGCTAGGCGTAATAGGTCCACATTATGTCTCAACAGCTTAGACTTAGGATCTAAGTGAGCCACTCCACCCATTTTTTCTTCCAGGCTGAGGATAGCATTATAATCTCCACCCATTATCCAGGGAAGGTAGGGATAACAGGTTCTTACATACCGAAGGTGCACCCATAGATTTTGCTACCTAGAGATGTCTACAAGAGCATAAACTGTAGTGACCAATATCCGTTCTCTAGATTCAAGAGAAGATGCAACCATGGAAAGCGCTGAGGGACCAGCCAACCAATGGAGTGGTGTGACCTTTCTCGGCTCCTAGCAAATTGCTATACCTCCAGCGCTTCCCAGAGTGCCCACACTCTGACATTGTCCAAAGGCCCAAAATTTGGACATACAACTCTCCATAACATCTACTGAAAGCTTTGTTTCCTGGATATAGAGGATATCAGGGGAGTGATCAACAACTAACTTTTGCATAGCTTTTTGTTTGGGGAAACTATGCAATCCCCTCACATTCCAAGATAGCATAATCGTTGGGTAGGGTGGGTGAAGTGTTCATCCAGGGTCTTAACCACCCCTGACTCTACCAATAAATCTCCTGTGATTTTGATTCTGTCTTGATCCTTCTTGCATCCCACTCTGGAAGGGTTGGTGAAGGAAGCTTTTTAAAAAGGTCTTTGCATTAAGCCCAATGATGAAGAAGATCCTTTCTCCTTCCTAAAGGCCTCTGTGTCTTTAACCAGATCTGCCCATCTAGTATCCTTGTCTTGCTGAGCTGGGTGTACTATGAGGGTCCCCTCTTCGATGGAAGGAACATCTTGCTACTGTGGTTGGGTGTCCATATCCATGGAGTCATTGAGGAGAAAACACTTCTCTTCACCTGCTGAAGGTCCTCCTATCTCTTCTTGTGGGATACCATCTTCAATGGTCATATTATGTAAAATTTTGAAACGATTGAAACTCTGCTCTATAACCCGGTCTAGATTCATGCGCTTCTGTCCTCGTCCCTTTGTCCGTCGGCAGATTTGAGTGAAACCATCTTTGTCTGGGATGTTTAGCCCAGATGGGCCTAGAGATGTATTAATAGCATTTGATAGAGCTTTCTCTCTTGGTGCACTGCCATGCTGGCCACTTATGTTTTCCATAGGGATCAATTGGTCTATTCCTTTGCCTCCATTGGCATCCATTCCCTTGCTCCTAGCCGCATGAGGGCATTGGCGGTGAAGATGCCCATTAAACATGGAAATATCGATAGTGGAAAGGGATTGACTCATAATCAATTTGTTGGATCCATGAAGAGGAACCCAAACAAATTTCCAAAGAATCTGGCAGTGGATTGTTTAAATCCATTTCAACACATATATGTGCATAAGTGATGAACTTTTTGTCCAGAGTTTGATGTGCTATTGCCGTAGGTGTTCCCATCAGAGAGGCTATTTGGCACAATATAACTTCACTCCAGAACTCTAGAAGAAGTCTCGAGAGATGCACCCAAATAAGCACACGAGCTGTCAAATCCTCTGCATCATTGAAGCCTGCATGCCAGGGTTTGAGAAATAAGCCGATCTGATCATAGAAGCATGGTCCTCCTTCAAAAATCTGATTTCTATCAGATACAGAGGAGAAGTTAACTAGAAAATAACTATTACCAGCCAGCATAATATCTAAATCCCCTTCAATTTTCCAAGTACGATGAATCCAGGCTTCCAAAGCCATCAGGGGAATCCTAATGCCCAAAAACTTGCATATCAGAGTATGAGCTGACAAGTATTCTACATCTTCTTTCACATCCGTAGGAGAAATTACCAGTACTGGTCAATCTTGTCTTCTCAAGAGGTAGCCATTTACTCTATTAACCCTGAGACGTTTGCTAGAATAGAAAGCCTCCTTCCCCTTAGCCTCATCCTTGTGCTCTCAGCTTCCTTCACCCAAACCCTCACCTGGGCCTGCAACATCCGTTCCACCACTCTCTGCCATCGCCTCCACTCTCATTCTCAGAAAGTCAACATTCAGCTACTGAGCCTCTTTTTGTCACTAACAAGATATTAAAACCTCTATTGATTCAAATTATTATTTCATATAATGTCATGATTGATGGGACAAGACACATCCCATGTATGAAGGAGAGCATGAGGCAACTTAAAAATTTTAGTTTGGATGCTTAAAACTCTTTCTAAGTGATTTTTTAACTTTGTTTGGTCATTTTTCTTTGTCATAGGTTTATAAAATCAATCGTCAATGGTAAATTAAAATGTTGACAGTCAATGTAACCATCGATGGTTATTTTTAACCATCAATGGTTAGGTAAACCATCACTAGTCACTGTGTTTTTTTAAAACACAGACCCGAGAGCTGCCATTTTAAAATGCTTGGTTTGGGGTCATCTAAACTCCATTTTTCATTATTTTTTCAAACCACATGTTTTATTCCAAATTTTCATAATTTGACATTAGTTTAGCTTTAATTTTCATATATTTTTCATAAAATTTTGAAAATATATTTAAAATGTTTCTAATCTAACATATTTACTTTTGAGGTGGTGCCTTAGGGTAGAGAGGTAATCAAAAGACTTTAAGTATATTAAAACATGTTTTAGATCATATTTTTCATGCTTTTAAAATGAAATAGGAACTTTGTTTTATTACTTAATGGAACATTTAGGTGCTTAAAATAAATTTTTGATATTTAGCCTTTCAAAGTTACAACTTAAGACCAAGGGGTCAAAAGAACACCTTCACATCTTCCTTTGAGTTTTAAAGTTGAACACACTTGTCAATTATTGTTTTCAATAGTTGTTTAATTAAATCTTATTTGGTAAAGAGAAGGTTTTTGCATGTATGATCTTCCATTTATCCCCTTTAGGGAACCTTTAGAATCAAAAGCACCATCTTTATTGTAAAAAAGTCTAGTCGAAGGCTTGGAAAGAATGTCATCTAAAGCACTCCCCAAAAACTTGCAATAATATTGTGTGATCTTGACATGACCCTAAAGTCTTTCTATTTTATGCTATTTTATTTCATGCAAACTTTGCTTGTAAGGGGGACTTCATTACCTCCCACACATTCTTTAGGAAAGCTTTGACTTGAGGTTTCATCCCCTGGGATTGACTTTATCCACTCATTCTGAGTTGCACATAAGATGTATCTGCATTTGGACATCACACTACACTGAGTGAATAGTAGGATTTAGTGGTTACAAAAAATACTAGACCTTTTTGCAACAAGTCAAGTGTCATAGAAACCAAATTTCCATGCTTTTATTTTGCATTGTTTGATGTGAAATTCATTATGTAATTGATTCCCCTAGAAATATTCAAAATCTTGATAGTTTAGTCAACCCCACATTACCATACCCTTACTAGGATTTGGATGATTATACTTAGTGTATTTTGGTCATTTTTGCTTGGTATGTTTTGAGATTAAAACTTGATTGTTTGTTCATAAGCCATGTCAAAACTAATTTATCTATACATCACTCTTTTATCTAAAGGGGTGTTATCCTATGCATTTTACACCAAACTTGTGGCTTGAAATTTTTGTTAAACTTGTTTGTGTGTGTGTCATTTGAGTTGAGGAGGGTAACGTTATGCTACCCAAAACATGTCAAGCCATTTTGCCTTTGAGTCTTTGAAACATAACATTGATCACATCATTTGATCATACTTACACTGTTAGGCTAATCAATTTGTTTCAAGATTTGTTTACCATTGTATCAAAAACCATTTGTTTCAAACCATGTCATGTATACTATTTGGAACTTATTTATGCACCATCATGTTGTCTACTCTTGTCTAGCTTGTTTGATCAAATCCTAGATTTCAACATTGAGTTTTCAATTAACCTTTTCAAGTTTGGATTCAAACATTGATTGATTTATATTTAAGCCTCAATTCATGGGGTTGATACATAGATCTTTCCCTTTTGGGTTACATAACTTCAGTTAATTGATTATCCAAATTTGAAAACTTTTGATGGTTTGTTTTTTTAGTGCCTATCTTCATCATTGTTTATGCCTTTATTTGGGAGAACACAACCTTTCTATAAAAACCTTTTGACTTATGCCTAATGCTAATTGATCATGTTTATGTTTGATTCCGTGTGCTAGGTTTATGTCAAAGTTATTTCCAAACTTGTTAGATTAAATCAAATCACATCAACCTTTATTTCAAGTCTATCTTTTGACATCATTGAGCCTATCTTTTGTCTCCACATTTGGACAAAAGACCTAGTGACTCTTTTCCCTTTCTTAGTTTAGACCTTGTTTTGAACACTTTGACCTAGACTTTTGACATGTCAGTTTTTACTCAAATACTTGACCTTTTATGCATATGATATTTGACGTTAGACTACATTATGCCAAGTCTTAGCACAAATCATTGTTTGGAGATATAGCTCCACCCTTTCGACCAAGTTTGAACCATTTATCCTTTGGACATAGTTTTTTAGAGTTTGTAAAACTCTAATCCTTTTTTTCGAGAGCTTTCATCATTTATGTAGATATGTCAAGCTAAACCTATGGTGGAGTCATGTATAATCCAAATTATGCTAGAATGGCTATACAAAATGACTTTTATGGCTTTAGACAAGACCCTAATAATGATATTATGGTTTGTGAGATATATTTCTATCCACCTCATATTAATCATTCATGGGAACAAACTCACAAATCTAATTATGATCAAACTCAAGACCTTGATTGGTATGAAGAGGCTTGTGAAGAGGAATTTAAAGAACCAACTACAAATAATGTTGTTTGGGATATGGATCCATACCCTCTTTACGATAATCAATACATAGAACATAGTCAAGAACTAACTTATGATCCAACTCAAGATTGGGATGATATGGTTTATTAGGATTTGGATGCTTTGGATTATGTAAGCAATTAGGCTCCATAATGTCCTTTTTTTATCTGATCATCAGCTACCCCTAACCCTCCTTTGGATTATACAAGCTACCAAGCTCCATAATATCCAAGGAATACCATTCTCATTATGAGACCTCATCCTTTAGCTTGTGTGACCAATTAGGCTCCACAACACCCAAACATTTCTATACCAAGACCTCATCCCTTGGTTTGTATGAGAAATCAAGTTCTACAATGCTATACCATTTCTATTCTGAGACCTCATCCTTTGGCTTATGTGAGGAATCAAGATCCAGGATGCCCCTTCATCATTCCAAGACCTAGTCCTTTAGCTTATGTGAGCAATCAAGTTCCACACTACCCTATCCTTATCATTTCAAGATTTCATTCTTTCACTCATGTGAGAAATCATGCTCCATAATGCCATACCATTATCCAACCATAGAACATTCCTCATTGAGTACCAATCCCATCCAAACCTCAACCCATCCAATCCTTCAAAGACCAAGCTATGTTCAAAATTGGTATTTTCCAACTCATTGGAAACCAAAGCTAAGAAAACCAACCAATTCAAGATGTTTTTGTCAAACCAATCACTTGTGATAAGTCAACCAATGATAAATCACCTATTGATCTTATAACTATTATTGAGGAGTCTCACTCTGATGAGTTAGTCCTTTCTGAGTCACTTCTTAATGATTATAACCACTTTTGGGAAAATCATTACCTCGAACATATACCTATTTTTCAAGAGCCTCCTATTGACAAGATAGTCTCTTAGGAGTTATCTCATGACCTCTTTCACATCCTAGAGGAGTCTCACTTTGATAAAATAGTCTTTGTGAATCTCACCATGCCATCACAGGCCATTACTTGTCCAATACCAAATGTTTAACAAGACATCATTATAATATAATACCCATCAAATGAAGAATTAGAGTTAGAGTCAGGTTCTATTCTTAGACCAACATTGGATTTAGCATCAGAATCACAATCAACATCAATCTCAACATTAGATTCAGAGTCTCGTGAGTCAAAATCAAATTTAGAAGAAGAATATGTTCATGGTTGTTACAAAATTGATTATGCATGCCTTACAAATCAATTTGAATACATTTATGATCCTTTTATGGTTTTTGAGGATGAGTACTTTAACATTGACATAAGTTATCTTAGTATCTTATATGAAGATTTTGATGCCAAACCCCATTTTATTACTATTCCACATACCATCACCATCAACCAACATAGCCATTTTATTGACATTCTACCTCCCACAAGTGTTAATTACGATCGATAGAATCACACTTTATTAAACTGCATCCATGACAACATAGAAATTAAAGAAGAACAAGGAGGCAAATACCATATCCATGTAGTAGAAGAGCACTATCCTAGTGAAATATTTTCAGAGGTGCTAGGGGATAATCAAAGTTCAAACTCAGCATCTTCTAGTGAAACCTTTTTGGAGGCGCTATAAGACAATCAAAGTCAAAAGTCAACATTCCTTAGTGAAATTTTTTTGAAGGCACTATGGAATAATCAAGACAACTTCATTGGTGAAAACCTCTTTGAGGCACCAATAGCTGAGCACAAAATTTCTTCACTACTTGATGAAGACAAAATAAAAGATCAAATTAAAATAATGTCCTATCTACAACCTAATTAGATGGTAGATACTCTTAGGCCTAAAAAATAAAAAAAATTTGATGGTCTTATCGAGATAACAAGTCTTCAACCCTACCACATCCAAAGTTATGCCAAATTTGGCATCAAAAACATTACGTGTGATTGAAAGTCTTGATCTTCATTTGTTTCCCCACCATCACACATTCCATTATCAGATGCCATTCCATTTAAAAAACAAACCTATCATCCAACTTGTATCCCTATTTAACATCCATGGCTATAATTTCCTTTATAGAGTTTATAAAATACCTTGTATTGACATTTAAAGGAATCAGAATCAATTACCAATGAATATCACAACAACATTCTCAACATCCAAATCTATAACTAGTTCTTGACAGATCAACCATTCAAATGAGGTGTGGGCTAGAAATTAACATGATTGATTATTATATTTATATCATTTATTGATCAGGATGTGCATCTCCACTTTAATAGGAACAATAGAATCATATGCCATTTATCACACCTAGGCCAAAAACATGTACCATACCATTTCATTTGCCATATGCCATTGACCATTGCTACATATCCTTATTCCATTATCACATATCCTACCATTAACCTTTCCACTTGGGGGCAACCCTCTTACCATTTTATGCAGTTTATCAACCCATTATTATCCTTAGTAAGATTATACCATCTTGTACTACCATTCCTATCTAGACCAAAGCCTATTTTTAGTAATCCTACCTAATCCTATTTTGATTTTGGTTCTTCATGCATTTTTCATGAGGCGATTTCAATCAATTTTAAATAATCAATAAAATCCATGTTTATAATGATAGTCTATGAAAGTAGTGTGATATTTGATCTGGAAAAATATCTTTCATCTTCTATCAAGTTTGTTTGTGTGACCTTGATTATAACTAGCTATGGGCAAATCAATGTTTCACTGATCTTGCTATTATTTGTAGCTACCTATGAGAAAATTAGTATCATTGACCTATTCTATTATATCCTAGTTATAACTAACTATTGGAAAACTAGGGGAAACACTTATTTATCATGTATTGCTACATCACCTTGCCATTATTATTTTCATTTGACTAGCTATTTACTAGATTTGAGAACTTGCTGGGACCTAGCTGATTTTTCCCCACCTTATGTGTGGATAGAATTTTTGTGATTTGAGGTCATTCCAAGAATACGTGAGTCATGCTCAATTCATGTTGAGGTAACCTTAGTCCCCCTTTCCATATGCTCTCACCATTTTATGAGTAACCTAAGCCAAACACTCTCACCATTTTGCCACTAGGTATCTTGTCATTCTCTAACAAGTTGAGATACCTCAAAATTCCAAAAATATTCAAATATTTAAAAATACCCAAAACATTTGTCCTATCTAAGCCTAGTTAGTTATCCTTGATCTATCTTACTGAGGCATGGTCATTATTAGGATGCTTTCTTTTACTTTTGTTTTCAAGCTTTCTATTTGTTTATTTATTTCAAGTTGTTTGTTTATTTTTCTATTTGTTTATTTGTTTGTTCACTTGCTTGTTTGTTTATTTTCAGCATTGTTGCCTCGACTCAATCTATATGTGTTCATTGGGTTCTTCCTTACACACATTATTCTTGAGTCCATCCATATTCATAAGTCAACATTATCATCATAGTTTTTATCATTGGTGCATAATTTCAATTGTTTATTGATTGAGATTTAGTCCTTATGCATATTTTAGGATAGTCTTCATGGTGTTCTATCATGATGCCTACCATCACATGCTACAACAAAAATTAGATTCAAGAAGGTCTACAATAAATAGAGCCATAAAAGTTTCTCCTTGGCAAATCCTTCCATCCCAACCTTGATCAAATTAACCCATTGGCCATTCTAGTTGTATCATTACTAATAAGGATGAGCATCTCCTCATTATAAGGTACAAATGAATCATTTTCTATTGATAAATCTCATTCTTTTATCTATATCTTTCATCACTTTGCACCCACTCATATTTAATTTGTATTTTAGGTTATATCCTTGAGTTATGCTTGCTAATCAACCCTAATTGGGGCACAATACCCTTTAGCCAATCTAGGTCCTCTTAATGATTATACCCATCTATGGGTAAATCATTATTTTAACTTTTATTCTTGATTATAATTACCTTTGGATAAATCATTAATATTTTTAAATCAATGCATGTAAGCATTTATTAATTTAGATTAATCTTAACCATAGGTTAAATCCATCTTTTTTCTTATTTCTTTTCAAGGGACTGCCCATCAACAAATGTGATGGCCACTCCCTCGAGGGGCATCATCCTAGGCTTTCGAACAATCTTTGGATCTTTTTTTCAATCATTATCTTATTTTTTGGCATACAGTCCATCTCTCATTATTTGAGAAGACATTGCTTTACCTATGGATTTCAACATCTTCCAAAGTAGGGGTAAATTATAAACACCTAAATCTAGCCACCAATAACCTTCAATCAGGGTTTTGACCAATTTCCACCAAAATGTACAATTTGGCATAAAAACACTAAAATATATTAAAATATTTAAAATTTATATATTCAAGTGCCAATTTTGGCTAGGGTATCCTTAAATGGGGTAATGTAATTTATGGTCCAGCTAACTTTGATCAGATCATTTTGAGTCAAAATGCCAATTTTACACTTAGGTGCTCTAGATTGCTCTTTTATGTCAAATCTTTTTTGCAATACACATGCCTTTATTATTTGGTATTGATAACATCATAAATGGGATAATGGATCCAACACATCTAACATTAACTTTTAATTCTAATCTAATCAAATTTTGGACCAATAATAAGACATTCTAATCAATTTGAGTAATTTGTGCACAAAGTGCTTAATCATGCTTAAGAGATAATTAAACCAAATTATATTCTAATTAATAATTCCATGGAAACTTGTTGAATACTTATTTTTAAAAATGAATATTGAATATCTACATCATCAGGAGACCTCATTTCTTGGGAAGACATCTGTAGGCCATAAATGCCATAAATATCAGGATTCATGCCATTCCATACCTAATCAATTCCTCCCATACTTCACCAATTCCTCCCATGCCTCTTAAATTCCCCTCTATATGCACTTATTTATGCATTTTAAATACCTAATTAGATTAATCCTTATCCATACATCTCAATCTTGAGATGGATAGTTTAGGTTGATTATAACCATTTGCAAAATTCTAAAAATAAAGAGGCCATGAACATCATTTTAAAGATTTTTTGGTGTAAATTTATTAGGCTCAAATATCTTCAAGAATTTTGGAGAATGAAAAGTTATAATGTACAAATAATTTCAAAAACCATTACAATTAGTGTTATAATGTCCAAATATTGAGCCAAGCCAAGCTAAACCAAAGGGACAAGGTGTCAAGGAGAAGAGGAGATAGCCAAGCCTCCTTTGATGAAGACTTCATGAGCACAAGCCAAGAAAGCCAATACTACAAGATAATTTGGAGCATTCAAGGGAGATGAAATATTTGTTCTCTTTCATGTTTTAGTTGTGTTTTCATTCTAGTATTGTTAACTAAGCTCAACCAAGTAACTAGGCCTAGAGATGTATGTTAGTTAGTGTGTTGGTTTTTCAATTTGATTTAAATTTTTTCACTTACAAGATACTAACACCTCTCTTAAGTCAAATTCCTAGTCTAAAATATATATTATTGCTTGTTATCCTTACATGATTTGAGTGTGGCCCTTGGCCTTTTTTATTTTTGTGACATTCACATGTCCGTTGTATGTATTTTTTGGGTTGGCCTTGTGTGACATTGATTTTATGTCCATTTATTGTTACCATATTTTTGTGATTATTATCACACATTTTTTATATTTTCTCCTTTTACTCTTTTGTCATGATAAATATCATGTAGATGTTACTTATGTGCTTTATAGTTATAAATATCTAACACATGTTTCATATGTAAGTCAACTTGATATTAAATACTATGATAAAATACAATTCAAATGATTCATATGATACTACATGATTATATATTTCACATATTCTAAAAGCTATATTTTTATATTAGTGATTTTCATGCTACATCCCTCACCACAAAACATGGGCATTATAATGGGATTGCCATGAAAATTAAAGCCCTCATAAGAAATAAAATAATATTTATGATAAAATAAAGTATGGTTCATAATATTAAAATTATGGGGGTATGTGACATACATGTGCATTCATTACCATATCTAATTAAGTACATATTCACATATACTTGATGCTTATGCATGGGTATGTGAAAAATATTTTAAGATATAAGTTAAAAGTTTTAAATAGTTACAAGTTAAATTGGAATCTTATATCAATTTAGTACAGATGCAGGGGACATAATATTAACTCATGTTCATGTTTCTATATGGAAAATTTCAAATTTCACTTTTTCAAAGTTATCAAAGGTAAAAAAGCTTAAAATGCAATCTAGATCCATGCATATTGGTTTGATTCATGTCATTTTACAAGTGGGACACATTAGAATATAATGACACTCATTGTCTATGGTTTTAGTTTAATAAGCCTAGTTGGTTGTTCTAATCCTTCTCCTACCATGTTTGTATCTAGTGACACTCAATGACTATGGTGGTGTTATAGTGAGCCACATTTGGTGTTTCCACCACTTCAATTATTTTATATAGTACTCTACATAGTTAAAGAAGAATAAGAACATAAGATCCTTCTGAAAGGATCCTCCTACAAAACATTAATGAAAATACATGAAATAACATATTTATTTAATTAGTACAAACATCAAAGGTATTACATTGATCATAGGCCACTTCAAGGGGGAAATGTCCTTTGAGAAAACTCACTACAATAAATTTGTTGATGCCTTCATTGTCCTCAACACTTATATACTAAGTCTAATCTAAGCAAATACTAGTTCCCATAAGTGCAGGATAAAACAAAATACTCACGGGATGACTTAAAAAGAATATGCATCCATAGAAACTAATATACTAACAATGTAAAAATAAGTGGCATGGGTTTCTAACATCCCATCCTTCTTAGAAAAATATTTGTCCTTAAATCTTTAGATGTGGGAATTGGTGTTGAAACTAAAAGAGTGGTTCCCATGTTGCATCCTCTAGTTGCATTCTGTACCATTAAATTAATAACTATATGATGGAGTTGGAGTGAAGTTGGCATGTGTGCATGTCTAGTATTTCCTTTGGCTCAAAAAGTATGGATCATTCATTACAAAGTTGTGGTAAAATAGTTTGCACATTAATGTTTTTACCAAGAAATTTCTTTAGACAAGAGACATGAAATACTGGGTAAACTTGGGAAGAAGGTGGGATCTCCAAAATATAATCAACTGACCCAATCTTTGGAGAACCTTATATGGACTAGAAAATTTGGGAGCCAAGTTATGACACCCTTTGAGTTTTAGGGAGGATTAATTGTATGGTTATAAGTAAAAAAAAAATGTATCACCTACTTAAAAAGTGCACTCAAAATGGTTTTGATCAACCTATTGTTTCATTCTATTTTATGCCATATTAAGATTGTTCCATAGGCTGCTAAGGATCTAATCCTAGGTTTGGAGAATCATGTCTACAACTTAAACTAGTGAACTACTAGGGGTGTATGGAAGGATTATTGGTGGTGCTTGACCATATACTTCTTCATATGGATTCATTGTAGTTGAAGTGTGATAGGAATTATTGTACCACCATTCGGTGTGATGGAGACACTTTTCCCATTGATGTTATTATTCTGAGGTGAAGCAATGAAGGAAATTTTCCAAGCATTTATTGACAATTTCAATTTAGCCATCCATTTGTGGATTATAACCAAAATTCATCTTTAGTTGGGTCCCAGTGCATCAAAATAGTTATATCTAAAAATGGTTGGTGAAGGTTGCATCACGATATGAAATAATAGAAGAAGGAATGCCATAAAGATGGAAAATCTAGTCCAAGAAAATTTATGTGCTTATAAAAGTAGTATAGGGATGGTGAAGGGCACAAAAATGACTATATTTGGAGATGAGATCAACCACAATCAAGGTCATTATTTTTCCTCCAAATTTAGGGAGCCCCTCAATGAAATCCATAGAAACATTTGTCCAAATATTGGTAGGGATGGGAAAGGGTTTGAGCAACCTAGGAATGAGTATTGTTTCACCCTTGTTGCATTGGTAGGTATCACATTCATCCACCATCTATTGAATTTACTTTTTAATTCCCTTCAAAAATAAGTTATGTCATACCTGCTCATAAGTTTTGAGAAACCCTGAGTTCCCTACAGATGGAGAAGCATGAAGTTCATAGAATATAGTCTGTTAAAGATCTATGCTTTGGGGAAGTACCAAATGACCCTTGTATCACATAGAAGTACCATCCTAATAATAATGTGGTATGAAAGATAGGTTATTGGCCAAATGTTGAATTATTTGAGATAATGAGGAGTCATTGACATATCCCTATTATATAACATCTAACCAATTTAGAATAGGTATGGAAATAGTTGAAAGGGAAGTTTGGTCCACAAATGTACAAGACAGAGCATCAACCATAATATTATCCTTACCCTTCTTGTAAGTGATCTCATAGTCATAACCTATGAGTTTGTTGACCCATTTATATTATGTTGGGGTAGAGACTCATTGTCCTAAGCAATATTTCAAACTCTGGTGATCAATTTTGATGCAAAAATTATTCCCAAGTAGGTATGGTGACCACTTCTATATTGCATGTAAAATGGCCATAATTTCCTTCTCATAAGTAGAGAGTACTAAATTATTACCAGAAAGGGATTTGCTAGTGAATGTAATGGGGCACCCTTCTTAGAGGAGAACAACACCAAGTCCGTTTCCACAAGCATCACTCTTGATAGTGAAGGTCTTGGTAAAATCTAGCATAGCTAGAACAAGTGTAGTATACATAGCTTGTTTTAATTATTCAAATGCATACTAAATAGATTGTGTCCATGTAAAAGCATCATTTTTAAACACAACTATCAGTGGAGTTGCAATCTTTCTATAATCCTTGATAAACTCATGCTAGTATCTAGTTAACCTCAAAAAACCATGAAGGATCTTGAGTGTCTGAGGATGAGGCCAATTTATCATGGAAAATATATTTTTTAGGATGTACTTGAACCCTTTGGAATGAAACAAGCACATTTAGACTATTTTACATAGAGATGATGATTAGATAGAAGTTGCATTGCGAGTTCTAAATGTTGGAGATAGTCAGACCATGGTTTACTGTAGATGAGGATATCATCGAAGAAGACCAAAATGAATTTTCATAGGTAAGGCCATAATATTTTATTAGTTAATACCTAGAATGTTGAAAGAGCATTAATGAGGCCAAAGGGTATGAAAAAAAAATGATAGTGGCCATAATGTGTGCAAAAAGATGTCTTAGGGATATCATCATCATGAAGTAGGATTTGGTGATATCCAGAGCCAAGATCTAACTTGGATAAAAAATGAGCACCTTGAAGCTCATCAATAACAAGGATCATAAACTTATCCTTGATTGTGATGTGATTAAGTTCTTAAAAATCAATGCAGAGGTACCATGAACCATCTTTTTTCTAGATAAGGAGAATTGGGGATATAATATGGGTTGGTACTGGGGTAAATAATTCCTTGATTCATTAAGTCTCGAATAAGAATCTTGATTTTAGTCTTTTTATAAAATGGGTAGTGGTAGGCCATGATGTTGGGAGGAAAATGTCTAGGAAAGAGTTGAATATGGTGGTCCTCTCATCATGAAGGTGGCAATCCCACTGGTTTGGCAAAGACACATGAATACCTATGTAGAATGGTTTGTAGATCAAAAAGAGTAGTGGAGACTATTGATGGTTGAATTTGAATGGAATGGAGTTGGGTAATGATGTTAGGTGAATTATTCTTAAGATGCTTTTCTATATGATGTGAACTTATGATGATGAGAGACCCTAGGTGTCAACCTTTTAATGTGCATTTTTTCCCATTGTCTGAAAATTATATCCAAAGTTTAGTAAAATCTCTTAATATGGGTCCAAGTGTGGGTAACCATTGGGCTCTCAAAACAACATTACATATACCTAAGGGTAAGGCAAACATGTCAGAGTGCAAGTTATAATCTAGAACAGAGATACACACATTAAGACACTTCCCTTTTAAAGTTAATGTGATCCCATTAGCAATCATGACTCAAAGTTGGAGTAGGGATGGAAAAAATAATCATCCTATTTGGCAATTTGAGGGTCAATGAAGTTATGAGTGATATCATAATTAATGAGTATTATGAGAGGGATATTCTTTAAGTAACCCCTCACCTACATGGTTTATGGAGTGGTGATTCCTACTAAGGAATGAAGAGAGATATTTGGTTGGTCTTCCTAAGAAGTAAGTTCCATAATTGGCTAAGCTTATTCTAGATCATCTACTATATCCTAAGTATCTTTCCAAACTTTAGTTTTATGCAAAGAGTCAACATATAATAGGTAGATATTTTGATCAACACATCAATGTCTCAAAATGAATTTGTCATCATAATTATAATAGAATCCTTTTTATCTACATGCTCACATTTTTATTTTAGTCAAATGCTTGATAGGAGTGGTTATAGGGGCTATCATTATTTGAGATCATTGTGGAGTTGGATTTATGAATGGAGCAAAATTAGATTTGAATCACTTTTGAGCTATGATATTATCCTCTACCAACTTAGCCAACCCTAGGGATTCCATCATCATGTTGGGTCAGAACATTTTGACCTCAGATCGAATTATGTCTTTCATTCCACTAATAAAGTGGCTATTAAAGAATTCATTAGACAATCCCTCTATATGATTTTCCATTTTTTGAAATTCTTTTTGATATTCTCTCATGGTTCTTGTTTGGCAAAGTGTAGTGAGTACTCTAGTGAAGTCATTAAAAGCACTAGCGCCAAATTGCTGCCAAATGAGGGTGTAAAAATCATTCCATATTGGCTTATCATGAGACTTTGTTGGGTCATTTAATGATCCAAATTTAGTTTATTCTGTTAGATTAATTTTTAGTTAGTATAGTTTATATTTAATTTACTTTTATGATTTATTTTAAATACATTTTTGGTTCACGGGAAAGTTGGTTTTAACCGGTAACCACTCATGAAAAGCCTATAAAGCCTTTCATGTGCTTTTTAAAGATTTATTTGAGAAATAACACAATACAATTTTGGTGTAAAAAGTTTTTGTCATAATTTAGTTTTTTATTATTTCCATTGGAATCTGGGCCAATAGTGGTATTAGAGGTTGGTAATCGCGAGCATGGTGAATTTAGGTGAAAGACATGATGAAAAATTCATTCGAGTGAAATAAATAAGACGCGAGTGAAATAAAGAACCTCATATGTAGTCAAGTTTAGAAAATACATGTGGTATAAGGTATGCCTTAGTGGCTTTAGTCTAAGATTAATATTTTGAAACATTATTAAAATATTTAATTTTTTTAAATATTTTACTTTGGTGTGCATGGTAATAAGTTTGTGTTATACAACCATGCACCTAGAAGGTTCTTCCTCCACATCTCTGAACCCAGATCTTGCATTTTAAGCATTGTACAATGATTTTGAAGATTGAAACTTGATCAATATTTGTTTTTCAAACCCTTTTTTAATGCCAAATAGCCATTTGTATGGCCCATATCTACATATGTATATCTTGCATAAATTCATGGCTTGAATCTAAGTTGTATCTATTGCATTTAACTATTAAACTTAGAATTTTATCCCTAAAACATCATTCTAAGAAACTAGTAAGGGTTTTTAAGCTTCTATTTTACCCGGTACAGTCTTCCCAATGCCCTAGCATTTCAAAAATTCATTTACTTGATAAAAATCCTTTATCAAAGTCTAAAATAGTCCAAAAACTTGCATACTATAGCCTTGTATAGAATTGTATGCCCCAGTGTTGAGGATTGAAGGTTTCAAACATTTTTTGGGCAGCCATGGTGTTCCTTGTGTGAGTTTGGCATTGGAAATTTGGAAAAATATGATAGTTTTTTATTTGCTAAAGTTTCATAAGGCTTAATCATAAATTTTGGGTTTCAGTGGATCCCATCAAAAGCAATACAAAGGATTTAATTTTTTACTTGGAATTAATCTCCTAGATGAATTAGATTTTACAAGCCATGTAATTTTCTTTAATTATTCATAGAGCAAAAATTAGGTTTATATATAAGATTATCTCTTTATAGACTTGTAAATGCTCATAGATCACTAGGAAGGGCTTATTTTGGGTAAAGATTTGTAACAAGGAGGTCTAGAGGTCAAGTCTTTCTTTTTGGAGTAATATTCTTTTTGTACTTAGAGATATAAGGATGTAAGTCAGGTGCATTTGTGATACTTGTTGTGAATTTCTTTGTTGAGTCAATTTTTGTATGAAGGTGGTTGTGTGACTAGGCAATCTTCATGGTTTGTAATATTTTGGATACATTAGAATGATCAAATTTCTATTTTTTAGCATCTTTGTATGCTTTTTGCACATAAATGTATTACAAATGATGTATCAAGGTGCATTTTCGGTTGAAGCTGACACCTTCAAAATGCAAGTTTTTTCCTCTTTCATTATGCTTGTATTCTTAAAGAACATATAATCTATCACAAGTCTCAGGATTATTTGTAAAATGTGATCTCTTTTGAAGGTAAAGGCAAAACCTTGATAGCATTCCTTACCTTTCTACATTATGGCTAAAATTGGGAGCCTCATTTCTAACATTGGATGCCTAACTCCTAAGAATTATAAAGAATGGTCAATGAATATGGAAAACACATTAATCATCAATGACCAATGGGATGTTGTTTTAAAATAACCAACATTTCCCACTGAATCCATAAAACTTGCAAAATTTTCTTAAATGTGATAGGTGAACTCTTTTATTGTTAAAATCCACTTGTAGTGCACAAGTCATAATTCACATAGATGCAATTAAATATAAAGCTTGGAAAGCATGGAAATATATAAAAGACTTATATGATAAATAACATGCTTACAATAAAATTGATCTCCTTATGTAGTTACTTAACACTAAACTCATTGATGATAAAGATGTTACAAAATATGTGTCATGTATTAAGAATTTGAAACAAGAATATGGCACTATTGGCATAAAAATTGATGATGAAATTCTCATTTCTATGATTTTGAATGGCCTTATCCCAAGATATAGGAAGTTTATAGAGATGTTATATCTTATTGATAATCTTAACAAATCTACATTTGATTCAATTTGTGAGTTGCTCACTCAACATGAGTGATAATTTGCAAAGAAGAAAGAAAAACCTACTAAGGATGCATATTATACCAAAATAGGAAATCCATTGTATGAGATAAATAGAAGACACACAGATAAATAAAAAAACTCTCATAGGCACACTTCTAAGCATAAGCATCATTCTAGACGTAGAGATCATTCAGGCTCTTTAAAGTATAGACATCATTTTAGTTCTCCAAAGCATGAGCATCACCACAAACATTCACATGGACACAAGCACAAGCATAAGCATTATTATTTATGTAGCTATTATTACTCTAATTTTAGTGGATGTGAGAGAATATGTTATAATTTTGGTGGCATAGGACATCTTTCTATAGAGTGCCCCTCTAAAAGGAAGTCCTCTTGACATCGACATAAAGTAGAAGTAAACATTATTGATCACTCCAATCACTCTAGTCATTATTCTAGTTCCTCTTTTGGTTATTCTTATATATATTCTTCTAATAGATGGGATGAATATGAATTTTCTTTCTCTATAGCTGATAACTATATCTTCTAAGATAGTGACTCACCCAGCTTGTGTGAGCGGCTAGGCTCAAGATTGGGATTTGATGTAGTAGCATTTTTTGGCTTATGTACTTTGCTTTCATAGATGTAGTGTTTCTATGATATTTGGTGTGGAGAATTTTAGTGATTTATACTTAGTTTATTTGTTGCACGGATTCTCACATCTCACTTGATAGGGGGAGAAGATATTGCATATTAGTTTTTTGATTAGTTGTCAGTGATGTGTGGTACAAGTCAGCATTGTGTTGCTAGCATTATTAGTGCTGAGAAAATACCTATGGGAGCTATTAGTGATTGTTGGGCATAAGTTTGAGATGTGTCATACATAGTACAAAGGGTAGTCACTTTTTGGATGGATTCTATGTCAAGATCGATGTAGTTGGATAGTGTGTGATCATATTCTATTGTAGTGCAGGGATGATCAGGTTGTGGATCAGTCCAAGATGCATAGTGTACTAGTTGTTGTTATGGTAAGTCTGCTTGGATGACTCAAATTTCTTTGCTCCAATCTTTCTATACCCTTTTGGATCAAGGGGGAGTTTTTTGGATCATGTAATGATCTAAAGTTAGTTTATTTTGTTAGATTAATATTTAGTTAGTATAGTTTGTATTTAATTTACTTTTATGCTTTATTTTAAATAAATTGTTGGTTCACGTGAAAGTTAGTTTTAACCCATAACCACCTATGAAAAGCTTATAAATATTTTCATATGCTTTGTAAATATTGATTTGAGAAATAATACAATACAATTTTGGCGTAAAAAGTTTTTGTCAAAATGTAATTTTTTATTATTTCTATTGGAATTTGGGCTAACAACCTTGATATACAAAAATACCATTGAAGGGATTCATGCTTCAAGTGAAGGGATGAAAGCAAGACTTTGTGGGCATCAAAAGTATTATGCAGACTAAAATATTATTTTTCCTGATAGATTTATCAAATCAGATCTACACCATTGAATTGAGGAAAATCATGCTTCAATCCATGAAAATTAATGGAAAAATAAAACATGGTATCTAAAGAAGACTCTGGATGCTATCTGTTATTTAAGGTAGTATGTTGAATATTGAGGCTGATAATTTTTTCATCAAGATCTTTGAGTTGGGTCTTGAGGGTGACAATTTTATCCTCCATGTTTTTTAATCCTATTCAGGTTACTACCATTGCCAGTAATATATATATATATATATATATATATATATATATATATATATATATATAAAATAATAGGTAGGAAAATTATAGTTAAGACACATTTAGTAAGGAAATTTTTTAATTTGGGCAAAATCAAAAGGGATAAAGGTACTTTTACTAATTTTTTTTCATAGTGGGAGTATGATTGACGAGGGTGAGGGAGATTTTAGAAGTGAAAATGAAAAAATTAGAAAATTTATCAAAGAGGGATAAAGGAGTAGAAAAGGGAGATGAACACTAGAAATTTTTTGAGGCAAATAAATTAAAAAAAAGAAGTTATGGTAAAAACCAAAAAAAGGGAAAATTGAGATTAGCAAGAATTAGGAGTGGAATCAGGATGTGGTGCCTAGATAAAGTTTGAGGATCCATGTGGATATAAATGGAGAGATATGAAAAAAATGAAAAAAAATTACTTTGAAAAATCTTCTACTAGGAATAGTCTACTAGGAATATTCTAAAATTGGTATGACAAGTCTTATGATACTCTATTGTTAATATACACAAATTTAATATGACACTTTTTTGATACTCCATTGGTAATATGCTGAAATGGGTATGGCAAGTCTACTAATACTCTGCTGGTAATATGCAAAGATCTGATATGGCAATTTTTTTGATACTCCATTGGTAATATTCTGAAACTAATATAAATGGGCCCCAAGTTTCCATAGATGCCTAAGGTATTAAATATATCTCTTTGGCCACCAATGTTGTCTGAATGAGTACTACTCTCTAGAAAATTTTTAGCCATATATTTACCTCTAAATGATAGCTCTTGGTTTTCTTCATGGGTGGGAACTAGTCAATCAAGATGGGGCCATTGCCTTTTTCAATGGTAGGTCCTCTCAATAGGCCAACTACTTTGGGGTTCCTATGGTATTCCTCATAATAAATTTTAGCGCTTACACCCAAGCACTTCCCATAATTATACAAACATGTATTTACCCTGATCCAAAATAGATTATTGTGATACTAAAAATTACTTAAATGAATTATGTAGTGGAACAAAAAACACTTCTAAGAGAAAACAAATTTGGCTCTAGAAAGCTCTCTGATACCAGATGAGAGGATCCTCCTACAAAAATTTAATGAAAATACATGAAATAATAGATTTATTTAATGAAAATGCATGAAATAACAAATTTATATAATTAGAAAAAACACTAAAGGGATTATATTGATCACAAGACAATTCGACGGGGAAACCTCCTTTGAGTAAGTTCAATACAATAAATTCATGTATGCCTTCATTGACCTCAACACTTACTTATATACTAGGTCTAATCTAAGCAACTACTACTTACCATAAATGTGGGATGAAACAAAATACTCATGGTATGAATTAAAAAACATATGCATCTATAGCAACTAATATACTAATAAAATAAAAATAATGGCTAACATAGGTTCCTAACACCTTCCAACTTAGGGGATTTTACTAGTTTCCAAATTGAGACTTGATTACTCTCATTTCATCGAAGGTTCAATATTTTTATTAATGCCTCAACAAAGGGGCATAAAATTATCCACATTCAAGTTACAGGTAAATTAGTTTACATATTATTTTAGGTGTATTATTTCCTTGATCTCTTTTCAAATTTCAAATTTTAAATTTTCAAATATAGATTTCAAGTGGCACTATTTCAAGTTTTTCAGTGAAGCATCTTGCTCAATTAGAATTCAAATAAAAATACACAGTGTGAATACATAATTATGTTCACATATCCTTTAATCTAGAAATTCCATTTCATCTTATCATTAAAATAAATGACAAGAGGAATGGGATGTCAATAATTAAATTTAATCAAGTACTTGAGAATTTTTATTATTGCTATATTTACCTTATTCTACTTTCCATTCCAATAACTTCCAATATATATGATATCTTTCAATATTATATTCATAGTTTTGAAATGAATAAAAAATATTCAAACATCCATATTCTACTTAAAAATTTATGTTAGTGAAGTTCCAATAGTATTTGACCTTCTGAGAACAAACCAGACTAAGTCAAAATCACTATAGTTTGGCCTTGCTCACTAGTGTGACCTTTCCCATGCTCTAACATTACTTATCAAATTTGAGACATTTCATATTATCCCTCCCATACTTTTATTAAGTTTAGATAATGAAAATATTTCAAATCTAACCCTATATAAACATATAAATACCACTTAGTACAACACTTAACATCCATCTATAAATCACGTGGAAATTTTATTGTATATTGATAAAAATAGAACTAATATTTTTAACTTAATGTACAATTTATTATAATATTCATAGGCTAAGTTTGAAGTTATGTTAATTTATTTCAAGATAATTCATTGTTAAAAATTCACATCAATTTACTATTTACATCCATATAGTTTAAGTATATGGATTGACACACTCACTTTAGGAGGGATAAATACATCAGCATAAGTCCATTTTAGGATATTTATGCAACACTTAAATTACACTTGTTTTTCTAAAGATGACTTAGGTTCCCCTTGTTTGATTTCATCCTTTTTCATTTTGTCTATTGGGTTTTTATCTAAGAACTGGGGTTTATTATTTTAGGTATGGGTAAGCACAAAAAGTTGGGGGGACAAAAAAGAGCTACCCGTGGCCATAATTTTCCTACAATTTTGGAAAAATGAACTCATTTAGATAATTTGACATAAATACACTAAAAACTTGAATATGCTATAATAACATGAATTTTAACACTTCATGTCTAATATCTAAAACACTATTTTTTAAAAATGATTAAATATATCTAGGTCAAACATATAAACGTTGAATAAGAATTCATATTTTTTCAAGAAAATAGATTGGATAGATGTCCATGTGGCTCATAAATTTTTTAGCATCATTTAATATTATTTGAAACCCTCTGGTTAATATTTAGATAAGATCTTCTAGTTTATGACCTATATTTTTGTATATTTATCAACATTTTTTTATTATTATTAATTTTATAAGTAAATAGATCTTGAAAACTTTAAAAACTTAGATAGCTAGCTGTGTGACCCCCTAGCTACCTTAAAAAAATGATTTTTTTTGAAATGTGTGTGTAATTAGGTCTAATTTATGACCATATAATTTGTTTTGTACTTGGATGAACTAAAAACACATTACATTAACATGTATAATCATGTATATTTGTAGTATGTGCTAGCCTAAAAAATCTATAATTTGTAACCTTAAAATAATCCAAATTATAAAAATTATATATTTAAAAAAAGGCAAGCATGCATGTCATCATTGTAATAACATTTTGAGTTTTATTGTTGAAGTTACTATTTTATTTGGTGATGAATTTTTAAGTTCGTTATTTTCTATAAAATCTCTTGGACATTATTGTAGATTGATAGTTTGAAGCCTTTGGATCAGGAATCCATGCCATTTCTAAGCCAAAAATCTTGGATTTTTAATTAAAACATATAAATCATACAAGTTTAGTAATGGGTACATGTTATACCATAATGTGTATTCCTCATACCATAATATGTACATGTTATATTGGAATGTGTACGCATTATTCCAGAATGAATATGCATTATACTTAGTATAGACAAAAAATTACTTTTCAATGGACTTTTTAAAAACCTAATTAAGTAAATTTATCCTCACAAAATTTCATTGTGTGATTGTATAGTACTTGAACATTGAAAATAAGAGATATCAAGTGATTATTTGGACCCCACCTTTGAAAATATATCAATTGTTCAATGGGTGATAGATCACATTTGATAAATAAAAAGAAGTTGAAGAACAAAAAATTTGATCAAATACAAGAGGTGATAGAAAAAAATGTATGAATGCAATAACTTAGTTTAAAACAAGGTATAAAAACTATCTCTGATGAGCAGAATGCCATAGATAATGCTATAATTGATAATAATGAATTGAATAATAATGAAATTGAAAATAATCAATTCAATAATGATGCAATAGAAATTATTGAAGTGAATAATGATGAAATTGATAATAATGAATTAGATAATTTTGGAATCTCACA
This sequence comes from Torreya grandis, assembly GCA_037957365.1. NCBI lineage: Eukaryota > Viridiplantae > Streptophyta > Pinopsida > Cupressales > Taxaceae > Torreya > Torreya grandis. Next base: position 4,526,051 of record JARHVA010000713.1, on the reverse strand, counting down.
TTCAAAGTATAGTGTTTTTGATTTTATTGATGATTACTATATGCATGATGCCTTACCCCCTAACATAAAAAAATTTTCATGGAAAGAAATAATGATCAAATTAATAATGAATAAAATTTCATGAAAGCATATAATGAAGAAAATTTCAACCCACCACTAATTAATGAAAGTAATGATGATTTTGAAACACCCTCTTAATAATTCTACCAGTAACAAGACCTCCAAGAATTGTGTGTAGAAAAGGGTAAGTACTTAAGTAAATTCAATGAAAATATAATGAAATTAATTCCTAATGTTTGACCATCATTTAAGAAGGCTGACTCAATAAATTTGAGATAGTTTCTTTCATAATTTGATTCATGATACTAAAAGATGTCAATTGTTTATTATGTTTACAAAATTGATTAACATGAGATCTACCATGTATACACTAGGGATAAGTACATCTAATATGGATGATGAAAATACATAAATTGTTGATAACTTACATGATGCATATCATATTGTGGTCCTCAAGTCATACCATAAAGATTGTAATGTTTCCTGGTGTTTAATCATAACTTATGCAGTAAGTAGTCAAGCATGGATAAAAAGATTGATTTTAAAAACAATTTGAACACTTGATATAAAAATAAAAACATTGATGAAAGTAATTTAAAAATGAAAAAGACTTAATTAACTCAATACTTTCACAATTTTATAAGGACAATACTAAATTTTTGCCCAATGCAAGAGATGAAGTCAAAATAGGAGTTGGTTCTTGTAACTGTGAACTGTGAACTCCATATTTTTGGAAAAGAATCCATAAAGTTACATTATTCAAGGATATTTTTAGATGGATAAACCTTTTTATGTATAAATAAATCACATATTCACCAATTTGTTTTATAGGAAACATGTTGAGTTTGTAATGCATTATGATGTTTTACACTATATTCATTATACATTGCATACTAATAATAGGTTTTAGGAGTGTGGATTACAAGTTATGATAAAATCAGCCAGAGAATTTATTCTAGCCATTTTTTGTGAAAGATCAAATGGATAATTATTTTATAACAAGACATGTTTGGAAGGAAATTGGAGCATTTGTGGTGGATTGACAAAACTAAGAAATTACATCCATAAGGATGAAATAAGTGCAATTAAACATGAATTAGCTAGTTTGAGTAAATAAAAATATGTGACTTATCAAGTAAAATATGGAAAATAATATAAAAGGTGTGATCTCTAAGATTTATCTAAGAATGGACTTCCAAGATTGATGAATGGAAGATCGAACACATAAATCCATTTAATCTTAGAATCAATAAATGAGCAAAACCACAATAGATGTATTCATAAATGGAGATGGATTACATACAAAGACTCAAAGATCACAACTCACTAAGCTCATAGCTCTCACAACTCTCAAATTTATCATAATTCACAACTTACACAAATCCTAGCTAAGTAGCTCACTACAATCCAAATGACTCCAAAATTCCAAATATTTAGGTTAAAGCATAATAGTGTGTCCCAATTTAAGGTATAAAGAGGACACATTCACATTCATATTATCCTTAAAATATATTGATTTTGGGTCATTGAAACTAATCAAAAAATACGTTTTAGATTATATATACAAATATGTAGTGCATATACATTTTTTCATTTTAAAAAAAAAATCATTAAGTATTTTTTAGGATTTTTTTAATTTTTTTTCTAGTTGGCTAGTGTAATAAAGTATTATGATCTAACCCATTTTTAATCAATAAATATTACAAAGGGATGTACATATAGGTTGAAGTTAGTAGAATCCCAACCATACCATGCATGTGGGAATCATTTCCCCTAAAGATGTCTAAGAAAGGCAAGGAGCCAACATCCCAATACATGTGGGATAAACATATCACATGTACAAAAGAAACTATGTAATATAAATGGTAAGAAAATAAATATCTTAAAACACCACCCCCCTTAAGTATAGCTTAGGTGGGTAAAAGAATTGGGTCCTGATAGTAAGTCTTGATGAGGTACCTAAGTACATAAAAACTCTCATAAAGTGGATAAAAAGAGAAAGACCATAGGAAAAACACCCACCTAAAAGAGATAAAATAGACAACTAACTCTTATCAGTAAAGAATTCCATCACCCTTATGAATTAGACCTTAATTACGCAGATGATGACCTCCATGTAGAGCAAGAGATCAAGATGTGAAAAGTAGAACAAGCAATAAGAGAAGTTTATTTTGTATATGAAGGGGTTTGGCCTCCTACCAAACTAAACATTTAATCCTCACTCTTCGATATTCAAATGATGAGTTTAGATAAATATTACAAAGCAACAAATAATATTTCCCTTATATCTCAACATTGCAATGTATTATTTTAAATAAATAATAATAAAAAATCCCATGTTTCACCATGATTTTGTCTCCCATTTAATAAATTCAAATCCACTAATTTTATAAAACCACATGTATTATATTAAAACAAAAATTGAATATAAAACCATTATTTATCAAACATGGTAGTTTTTTAAACCCAATTTTGTGAATAGTAAAATTTAGTAGAAATCCAATAACATTTTCAATTCATAATAAAATTTAAAATTTCAACTTATCCAGAAAAAAAGGCACATAAAACCCATAAATGGTATGGAGTGATTGTTTATAGTTTGAGAGTAGTTTGAAAAGGAACACATTTTTATAAATAAATAAATTTGTAAATAAGTGACAAGAAAACTTGATTAGAGACTTGGGGAGAGAAAACTAGTTGAATGGTGTATGGAGAAACTATAAATAAAATTTATTGGTCCAAGACAAAGGTTAAAAAACCAAAATTGAAAATTGAAAAATTAAACTTGATTGCCCTAGTATCAACACATGTAAAGAGGAAAAAAGCTACAAATGATCACATTGATTGAGAAATTACTTCTTATTATTTGATGGAGAATACAATACCATAATGAACTTATGATTTTAAATATTAACAACAACATAAAAATTGATGTTCATTACTAACACCTAGAGCTCTAACACTATGTAAGATTTGTCCAAGAATGGATGTCCAAGATTGATGAATGGAAGATCAGACACACAAATCAATTGAATCATAAAAATTAAGAAATGAGAAAACATGTAATATATGTATTTAAAAATGGAGATGGATTATATACGAAGAATTGAAGATTATATCTCATGAAGCTCACAAATCTCACAACTCTAAAATTTATCATATATTACAACTTACAAAACTATTATCTAAGTAGCTCACCATAATTTAGAAGATGTCAAATATTTCATATCAGTAAAGCTTACAAAGGGATGTACATATAGGTGGAAGTTAGGATAATCCTAGCCATACCATGCATATGAGACTAACTTCGCCTAAATAGGTGGAAGAAATTCAAGGATCCAATATCGGAATACATGTGGGATAAAATTTTCAAATGTATAAACATAACTGAGTAAGTTAAATGGTAGGAAAATAAACATCCTCCACCAATACGAGCTTGTTAAAAAATGGACAACCATTTCATAATTTATGGTAAAATTTAGGGATAAAACTATTTATGAGTATACAAGGCACACACATAGGGCTAGATGGTTATATGAACATTTAGAGATAAGTAAGGACACATTCCCACTTAATTTATTATTTCATTAGCCAACTTTACTAAAAATTAAAAATTCAAATCACAAATGGTAGTTCAGTCACACTATTACAACTCATTGCAAGTTTTCATATTTATGCATATATCATTCATGAATGCACATAATAGTATAAAAAATATTTAAAAATATTAATGGAGTAGCATTCTATATTAGCAATGATTTATCACATTCTATATAATACATGGATGGTTGTTTTGAGAAGTTTTATGGATAGTTGACTAAGAGGAACATTCATTTCAATCAATATTATAGTTGGTTAGACAATTTCACATTTCAATTGAAGAATGCATGTATTTTTTATTGGTTGAGTAAGATCCACATTACCACTAGTGTTGAACAAATTTGGAGTTTCACTAAGGTTAGACATGGAAAAGGGGAACATGACGGTGCTTGAGCATATGTAAAAAGAGCCATTTCAAGGGAGGAGTTAAAATTGGATGAATGTACTCATTTGAATGATGCACATAGTGGGGTTTAAGGTGTAATGAGAACATGTGCCATGGTACTCAACAAAATTTTATTGTTTGCAGAGATTTTTGGTTAACATAGGATGAAATCTCAGTAAAATATGAGGATTGTATGACTGTAATGGGTTCAAGTGAGCTCCACTCATTTCATAGATAAAGTGGAGGATATTAGACTATTCATATGAGACACTTGGCATGTTTTTATTCTACATGCATGGAATCTATTTGGAATGAGTGTGAAGCATAAGAGTGGGTAGATGACTAGAGTTTTAGATTTATAATTTAAATCAACACATATCACATTTGATGAGCATTATAAGTTATAGATATGGCATTGCCACATTAATTTGACCATGTCTCAGATCTATTATATCTAGGTAGAATATTATTCATTATGTACTATTTAATCTCATTATCTATCTTGATATAGTGTCATTAAAAACTATTTTTATGATACAGGGCATGCTTTTATAGTTATTGTAGATGAGGACAATGAAGAGGGGACATATCATAACTTATGTCAGTGTGTAGAGGAAAGTGAAAAATTGATTTACATAGTCATAGATGGAGAAATCATTGAGTATCCTAGTGGGTCTATGGTAGTCACTGAAACTTGGCTTTGATGATATCCAATCAAAAATTCAGATATATGGTCATTTGAATACTTTGAAACACATAGGAAGATACTTCACTATTCAAATTTGGTTCTTGTAATGAATATTCAATAGAAAAAATATAATGGGAGGCCATTAAAAAAGAATATATGTAAAGTTCATGAGTCAAACCTTGAATATATTCTTCCTACTATCAATATTAGAGCAGGTCCTAGTGGTTTGATGGATTGACATGTGTAGATATTGACCTATAAAATTTAGATATAATTAGTTTTACCAAATGTTTTTATTTTATAGGTAGTACATATAAATTTAATTTTTAATTAATTATTAACAATATTTATTGTCATCATCCCTCTCCCTCATGGAATATTTGCTACCATATTAAACCCTAATGTCTTAGTATGACATGGCCTCCACCTCTTTAGTTTGGTACCCCTCACAACTTAATTATTGCCTCCTTAACTTGGATATTCATTCCCCATTGTGTTCAAATCATGATCACCCCCTAATTGGCCTTTTATTTTTGTTAGTCCTGCTTTGGTTTAAGTGTTTCCCACAGTACCTTTTATCGGTACTTTGCTCTTTATTCTCTATGTATGTTCTCAAGTTTTTTTTACCTTACTTTATTTTTTAATATGGATTATCTAGAATATTTCCAAGGTACTAATAAAAGTAAGGAACTTGGCTTTGAACATGACTTCTAGGAGGGAAACAGAAGCAAATCAGGAGTGGGGAAAGTTGAGCCCAAATCTTTCTCATAAATTAGGAATAATAATCCTTTGGTTTGGAGCATCCTTGAGAAGGGATAACTTAGCTCATTGAAGATTATGGGTAATGATCTAACCTTGTCTAAGGATTTTTCTATTTCCTAGAAAGATAGATTGGTTGCTATGAGAGGTATGAAAATGGAGGTATCAAGGTATTTTATCACTTAATCTATATGACAAATCATCCACAACCTCAATTAGTATACATATAAGAGTATGAAGGATGAATGGGTATCAAAATTATTCATTTCTCTTGAGAAAGTGAAAGACGTCACCAAACATTTTAGGATAAATGATCTTTTAAAAGCCTATCCTGAAGTTTATAAGTAGGTAATGTTATATATTACCTTGGAATCCAAATTTAGCTTGGTTCAGTCACACAATTTCAAGTTGATTAATCAATTTAAGGATGTTTATATAACTAATCTTACCTTATTCTTACTATGCTACCTTTAGGACTTTATTGTGTATTTTTAGAGTAATAATAGCGTTTTTATTTCTCACCAAGCTCTTATGATTTTTCTCAATGAAAATTCCTCTCCGAATAAAAATAAGGTGGTTATTCTTACCCTAGGATATAATTCAGTTTTAAAAAAGTTTAAGAAATGAATTAAAGGTGAAATTTCAATTATTGAGGCTTCACTGATGAATAAAGCTAAAGTTTGTAGGCCAAGAGAGAGAGAGGGTAGTTTTGGAGCCAAGGTATTTAGAGGAGTTGTTAGAGGGGGAAACTAGGACCCTAGTTTTGGATGACTCTTTGGTATAAATTTTGATCCCAACTTTGGAAGCACTAGAGGCCCCTCATAAAAAAACTACATCTATGATGGTGACTAATTAACTAAGATAAATGTTATGCTCTCTTCAAATTGGTCTCAATAATAAGGCTCTTGAGCTAAGGGTGATGAGAAAAGAAATCAAGGAGATTCAATGAGATTTCTTACCTATATTTGTGTCAATGGATAAAGAGGGCCATGATTTTGATATCAATATTCCTTGTAGAAAATTAATGGAATACCTAGAGGACCTTCAAATCCTAGGCTAAGTTAGGTGACTTTCAGGAGAGGCTGGTTCTTCTCACCTACACCCTAAGATCACTCACTCCCTTTATGGCATTGAAGAACTAAATCCCATGAGAAAATAAGGTCTTAGCACTAGGATCCAAGGTAAAGTAGGAAAGATCACTCTTTAGGGTCTTTAGTGTTCTTTATTGGTTCTTAATGTTTTGGCTAGTTTTTTCTTCATTTTTTATTTGTGTTTCTTATTTGTTTTTGGCTGGGTCTTTTTTATAGCATGTTTTAAAGGTACTTTTTGGTCGATCATGTTGTTCCCATAATATCTATTTTTCTTATTAAAACCTGATGGATACTTGAGACTCCTACTGTGTCTTGGGATGGATTCCACACTAGCTAAAGGTGGGTTTACTATAATCTAAATAATTTTGTGGTATCATATAAGCTTCCACATTCACATGGTTTATAATATTATTATATAATTTCATGTTCTTTATTCTAAGAGAAAATTTATAAAGTACTTAGCATTTATCCTTGAAATGAGGTTGCCTTGAATGAAGGCATAGAAGAAACATCATGTCTGTTTGAAGTGTTTGATGTGGTCAAATACCTTCATGAGTTGACCTATATTTGGGGATGGTGGTCTCATTGATTTCATTTTTATCTTAACTAAAAATGTCATTTCCTTCAATGCTTCACTTATTCTTTGACCAAATTGTTTTCAACTCCCATGAAATAGTTCCATTATTGAAGGGTAGTTTTAAAGACCTTCAATTCTTCTTTGACCCCATAAAATGAATATTTTATTACTCAAAGAATAGGGGTAGCATGTTTGACATTGTTAAAATCCTATTAATTATGATATCATGGTATAACTATCTACCCATTAAAAAGTTATTTCTTCTTACCAGTATGTAACTGATTGCCAACTCCCAAGTTACCACTCTCTCATTGCATTCACTAACATCTTCATGATATTACATGATTTTTAAAGTAGGATCCATAATTATGGTGATTCATCACACTTGAGTGTGGAAATGTATTTTAGGCATATTTTTAAGTCTTATTTCATCTCAAAATATGATAAAAAACCTCAAATTAGAGACCTCATTCCTTAGAGAGGCAAACTACCTCCTCTTGATTCCTAACTACACCAATCTACCTCATTAGTGTATCTAAGGTGGATAGTGTACATATGAAGCTTATTATGATAAAAGTGAGGTATTAAATATAAAAAAAAGATAATTCATAGTTTGAGTCATTTCAACCTCTCACCTTGGGTGATTATGACTTTGCTTGCAATAAGGTTCACTAGGCCACTAGCTTGTTAGGACTGTTTGGAGGTGGATGAAGAGTAATATTTGAGATATGAGATAAGAATAATATTTAAACCTATGAAAACCCTTTTAAAAATGTTTTACATATTCCATGTCTACTATAATGTTCAATACCTTCATAAAGTGATTACTTATTACTAAACTTAGCTCATTTAGGCCTAGAAACAACGCCATGTTTGTAAATTATCATGCATAACATCATTTTGATTGAATTTTATGGGGATATAAACCTATAAAATATTTAATTAACCATGAAACACCTCAAAATAAATGTTTATATTATTTGGAAAAATATAACTTGATGCATAACACTTTTAGTCCCCTATAGATTTGATTTTTCACAATTTTTGCATGCTCAAGCCTATGTTTTTATGTTTTATCTCTCCTCATGTTCATTAAATAAATTATAACACTCGAGAAATTTATTAAATGTCAATTTATACTTTCAATCCAAATTTAAATTCTTTTTGAGATATAAAACCCAAGTTATGGCTTTTTTTGTGCAAACTAGGATTTACATGGTAACAAGTAGGCCGACATAGACAAAAAATATATCTTGAGTTCTGTAGGGTCTCAAGAGATCAATATTTTTTATAGGTTTATGGAAAACTCTTGTAAAATCTAAAATGATTGGATGGGAAGGTCCAATCAAGAAAAATCACTATAACCATATAATCTCAGGCCTACAAACCCTATTTGTGGTTATGAGCATGCATTGGGGCTATGCAATTGACTTTCGAATCCTAAATGGCATGGCATGGATGTTTTGATATATATTAGGATTATTTTAGGAACTGCACATGATATTAAAAATGTATGAATCACCTTGGAGTGATTTTAAAGACTCAATATCTCCAACCATGCATAAACCTATTGGCAACTTTCACTTTTTCACCTTATGTATAGGTGACTGATCATTTCACCTTTGTTGATGGTGATAAATTATTTAGATTATTATTTGAGACTATAAATATCTATCAAGTCTTATAAGGAGATTAACATTCTTGTATAATTCTTAAAAACCCAAACTTATCTCTTTTCAACTGACTGTGGAACTCTTCATGTGAGCTTGTATGTATGACAAACCATCTTGTAGGTGTTAGGGAATAGTTAGTCCTCACAGTAATTTATACACTGTAATAATTCATTATTATAGATATTTGGTGAGTTAGTTATATTTGAGTAGTAATTAGTTATTAGAATATTATTATTAATAATATTACAATAATAGATTAGAATATAATATTATTTAGATATATTGTTATGAGCTATAAAAATATATCATATATAGAAGATTAAGAGATTTGGGTGAGATTATAATAGATAAATAATATCCATTAATAAAGGAATGATATTCCTGTTAAGCACATAATATACTGAGAGGGGGGTGAATCAGTATATTATATATCTTTTAAATCTTTTACTTAATCTGATTTCTTTTCTTTAACCACTTAGTCATATATTCAAGATATGCAATAAAAATTAAAAAATAACATGCACCACACAAGAGAAAGAGAAACTATAATTTTAAATGAAATCCCAATGTGGGAAAAACCACAAAGAACAATCTCAAGTATATGAATGAGCACCAATTCAAATTATAAAGTTTGCAAGCACCAACTTGTAGGAGCACCAACCCATTTACTGAGCACCAACACAACAACTATTTGTGAGCACCAACCCATAGGACACCAACCCTTTTCAAAGATTTGTGAGAACCAACCCACATGAGCACCAACCCATCTTGTGTATAAAACACAACTATCTCTCAATATTGCTTTCTCATCAAATGATAGAACTCTAAAATATATCCTTTTTTTCTCTCCACTTTTATTATATAAAACAATTACAAACCATGCACTCTCTTGCATATTACAAATGGCTTCTCAAGCCTTTATTTATAGCTTTACAAAAGACATTTGACATTCACCCTTTGTGACCCTTCACTCCTCATGGAAAATGGTGCCAAACTTTCTTGACCCTTCGAATCTTTTCATTTGAAAAGTCACATGGTGACCCTTCATGAGAAAATGCATCCTTTCCACTTTTTTCTTTATCTTGGTGACCTTTCAAATTCCTTAAGGTGACTCTTCATGGAAAAATGTGCCCTTTCTCTTTTGTCTTCACTTGGTGACCCTTTCAATTCCTCAAGGTGACCCATCATGGAAAAATTCATCCTTTCCCTCTTTTGTCTTTTCCTCATGACTCTTTAAATTCATCATGGGCCCTCCTTTTGACTTTATGCAATGAAAAATACATTTGTTAATATTAAATAAATATCAACACATTTAGCCAATATATGAACATTGAAAAAAACCTTTAGATAATAAATGCTATGGGGCCTTTGTCACTAAAAATGCTAGACCTTTGACATCAATGACAATATTTCCAACAATCTCCCCCTTTGTCATTGATGGAAACCTCAAAATGAAACTACATGCCAGCCTACACATACTAAAATTTGAAAAACATACATTAACTCCCCCTTGCTGTAGCATCCTATACTTGTTCCTATTCCTATTCCTATTCTTGTACCTATTTTTGTACTTCTCCCCCTTTGACATCAATGGTAAAGGGCCTATCCTGGAGCTACCACTTATCTCCCACTCAAATTACGCTGATCCTCAATAGTAGGAAGTAAAATAAATTACTTCCAACTTCTCTCATAGATACTCGAATGTGTCCTTTGGTAGTGCCTTTATGAAAATATCTACAATCTATTCTATAGTATTGATATATTCCAACTTACCCTATTGATCTACAATCTACTCTATCAAGAAGTGATATCTGATAGGAATATGTTTTGTTCTTGAATACATCATTGTATTCTTAGAAATATTAATAGCACTTGTGTTGTCACAAAAAATAGAGATAGGTTCATCATATTTTACCTTGATGTCTTCTAAGGTTTGATTCATCCAAAGTGCTTGAGTACAACATAACACTACTGTAATATATTTTACTTCATCTATAGAAAGTGATAATGAGTTCTACTTTTTACTTAGCTAGGATACTAAGTTATCACTGAGTAAGAAAGCTTTTCCACTTGTACTCTTTCTATCATCTAAACAACCTACCCAATCTAAATATATATGCGCAACCAAAGTGAAATATCTGCTTGTGGGATACCACAATTCGTAATCCAATATCCCTTTGACATATTTAAATATTTTATTCACCAAGTGAACATGGCACTCCTTTGGGGCTGCTTGATATCTCACAACCATGCCTACTACATGCATGATGTCTAGCCTCGATGTTGTCAAATATAAAAGACTACCAATCATAGATCTATACAAGGATTGATTTGTAATAAGTGAATCTTCATCCTTACTAACCTTGTTCCTTATACCCATTAGTGTGCCAACTGGTGCAAAATCCTCAAAACCAATTTTTTTCAACATTTATTTGGCATATTTACTTTGAGATATGAAAATTACTTTATTTGATTGAAATATTTGCAACGCTAAGAAAATTGACAATTTTCCAAGCATAGACATCTCAAATTCTTTTTGCTTATTATCAAAAAATTCTTTTTGTCATCTTTTCAAGGTTTCCTCTAAATATTATATCATCAATATATACCACAACAATTAACTGATACTCACCTTCTATTTTGATGTAGAGAGTACTGTCAGTAAAACCTCTCTTGAAAATTTGATCCTTTAGGTACTTATCAAGTCTTGCATACCAAGCTCTGGGAGCTTGTTTCAATCCATATAGTGCTTTCTTCAATATGCATACATAGATACTATCATTTGAGGGAAGAAATCCCTCAAGATGCTTAATATAGACCTCCTCTTCTAGATTCCTAATCAAGAAATCAAACTTGACGTCCATCTAAAATAATTTGAAATTCTTAAACACTAAATAGGTAAGGAATATTCTAATAGCCTCTAGCTTTACCATTGATGTGAAAGTTTCTTCAAAATCTATTCCCTCAATTTGAGCATATCCTTTACATACTAACCTTGCTTTATTCCTAGTAACTTCACCATCTTCATTCAACTTATTTCTATATACCCATTATATTTCTATCACGTTTTGACCTTTTGGTCTAGGCATTAATTCTCAATTATCATTATTTTCTATTTGATTTAATTCTTCATACATTGCCTTAACCCAATGCTAATCATGACTAGCTTCTGAAAAAGTTCTAAGCTGAATTTTGGATAACAAAGAAAAATTAACTTGCTCAAATTCAATTACCATCATTATTTTGGTGCAAACTCCTTCATTTATGTTTATAATTATGTCACTTTCATTATGATTTATTTGGACATATTTGGATGGGCTTTTGGTGTATTTTTTCTCCTTCATCTCATCTTCATCTAATTCTTCAAATCTTCTTCTTTAACGATTTCTAGAGTGTCTACTTGATCATTGTCTCTTTGTCTATATGTTCATCTATCCTGACACGTACACTTTCAAAAATCTTCTTTGTTATTTTTTTATAACATTTATAAGTTTTAATTTTACAAGAATATCTAAGAAATATATCTTCATCTGCTTTAGATTCAAACTTACCCAATTTTTTATCAGTTCTCTTTATGAAGCATCTGCTACCAAAAACTCCAAAATAATCAACTATAGTTAGTTTATATTTTCATAGCTCATAGAGAGTCTTGGCACTTTTGAATCTCAAAAATTATTTATTATATATATGAACTAATGTACCTATTACCTCTGTCTAATATTTATCTAGTATCTTAGATTCATTTAGCATTGTCCTTGCCATCTCCTAAACTATTCTATTTCTCCACTCAACTACTCCATTTTTCTATGGAGTTTTAGCTTCTAAATAATGTCTCTTTATCCCATGGTATTCAAAATACTCAATAAATTGATCTGACATGAATTCTCCTCCTTAATCTAATCTTAGGCACTTAATCTTTAAACTAGTTTCATTCTCAACTAAAGCTTTGAATGCTTTGAAGTGTCTGAAGGCTTATGATTTTTTCTACAGAAACATCACCCAAGTCATACGTGTAAAATCATAAATAAGAAACATGATTTATTTCTTACCTTGAGTACTTTGCATTCTCATAAGTCCATACAGATCAGTGTGAAAAAGCTCTAACATTTGAATAGTTGAGCATTCTTTTGTCTTAAACCATCTTCTGACCTACTTTCCATGCTGACAAGGTTCAAAAAATGTGTTGGAGGGCATTGTAATATTTAGAAGATATCTAAATCATTGCTTCTTACTAAAAATATTATCAAAATTTATGTGTCCCATTCTCCTGTGCCATAGCCAACTTTCCTTAACCTGAATCAAATAACATCTTTGACTTTTGATATCTGATAACATATATAAATTGTTACCTATCCTTTGAGCATCTATAATCAACACATATAAATATTTTCTCCTAATTTCATAACCTTCTACATAAAATTTTAGTGTGTCCCTAATCACACATTTAATTTACACTCAACATATTATACTTAAGACCTACATACAAAACATTTTTAGTCTTAATTCTACCATTATCCAAACTTAAGGTACCTTTTATAGATATTTTGGCAATGGTATTGTCTTTGAAATTCCACCATTGACCTTATTTAGCATTATGAACTTGCTCTTATTTCCTATCATGTGTCTTGAACATACGCTATTGATGAACCATGGCTTTTCTTTATTTCTTACATGCAAAGATGTCTGGACTAACATAAACTTTTTAGGATATTTCTTATACCATGAATTTATCTAAACTTTCTTTTTGATGAATAGAGTTGAACCTTTGGTTCTTCTTAAATAAATTGAAAACAATTATGTAATACTGAGCTATGTGTCCAAAATTATTTCACTTGTAACATACTCTGGCTTCTTCATCAAATCCTGATAGAGGAGCAAAATAATTGTGGCTTTTGCTAGACTCGGCATGAGTTTCCTTCTCCTTGTTACTGAAATTGTTAGCTCTTTTTTGACATTTTATTTTCTTATGACCATAACAATTATAATAAACATAAAAATATAACCTATTCTAATTTGTGTATCTTTATCCTAGTTATCTTTTGTAGCTATGTTCTTTCAACCCTTCTTTGTTTGAGCTTTCCTCTATATTTTTAACTTATTCTCTTTTTATTTCTTATTTTGTAAGATCTTTAGCATAGCTCTTTTTATTTTCAAATCTGATACCTATCTTATCTGATATTGATTTTTGACTTTCTAATATTTTATTCAACATGTTAGTGTTATTCTCAAATTTTGAATCATTTGCTGCTCTATCATTGATTGCTTTATTGGTTTTATCGATATCTTCTTTTAAAAAGGAAATTTCATTAACATACCTTTCACATTCTTCACTTAATTTTCACAATTGAGCTATTATATATTCTTCAATTTTTTTGGCTTCTTTAATGTGTGCTTGTAAATCTTCAATTATTTCCTTTGAATCCTTTTTTATTTTTCTTGATCTAAAGCTTTAATCTTTGATTCTTCTTCATAAGAGATTTTAATTCTTCTAAGGCACAAATAAATTCTCCTTCTAGATTTACCTCATCTTCATCATGTTCTTCTTCTTGATCATCTATACTTTTGCTTGTAGAGGCATCTTCATGTATGGTCATGAATAGAATCTCTTCTTTATCAGAGTCACTAACTTCACTGTCTTTGATTAAGCTAGGATATTTAGAATATAAACTCTTCTTCTCAAATACCTTATTGAATTTGCCTTTGAAGTTTTTTTTATATGTTGACTGACTTTCTTCATTATCACCTTTATTCTTATCTAGGCACTTAGTTATAAAATTTCCAATATTACCACATTTAAAACATTTAAATGGAAATTTTCCTTGATATTTACCTATACCCTTTTTCAGTTTGTGGATTAATAGAGCTTTGTTGTCATCTTCCTCATCACCAGAGCTATCACTTGATTCTTAAATCTTAGATTTCTCTTTCTTTGATGTCTTGAAAGTAGCTTACCTTTTTGAGGGTTTCTCTTGTCTGATTCACATCTCATATGTCATAAGAATACCATGTAGCTCATCCATCTATAGCTTGGCTAGATTCTTCATCTCTTTGATTGGCAAAATTTTTGCATCATATCTCAATGGTAGAGATCTCAAAACCTTTTGTACCACCATTGATTCTTATAATTTTTCTCCAAGGCCTTGAATCTGATTAACTATTTCATTAACTTGTAAAAGATAACTTACTATATTTTCTTCCTCTTCCATCTTCAAACTCTCAAACTATCTTTTGAAAGTCTAGAGCTTAGCTTGCTAACATTTCCATCACCTTTGTAAATATTTTCAAGCTTTACCCAAGTCTCATGAGAAGATTTTCATTTCATAACTTTAACAAATTTTGATTCACATAAACCACATAAAATAGTATTTAAAGATTTAGCATTTTTTTCACTTGCCTTCTTTTCCACCGGAGTAGTGACAAGTGTCTGTGGCTCTTCATATTCCTGCACTACTGCTTGCCAAATGTCAAATCCAAGGGCCATCAAGTAAGTATTCATATTTATGATCCAAAAGGAATAATTTGTCTCATCAAATAAAGGTGCTTTATTTGTAAAAAATCCTTCATGTGATCCATCCATCATGCTTTCCCGATCGACGTTCAAACTATTAAACTCTTTCCAAAAGAACCTGCTCTGATACTAATTGTTAAGCATAAAATATACTAAAGGGGGTGAATCAATATATTATATATATTTCAAGTCTTTTACTTAATCTGATTTCTTTTCTTTAACCACTTAATCATATATTCAAGATATGCAATACAACCAAGATAATAACTTGCACCACACAAGAGAGACAAACACTAGATTTTTACATGGAAACCTAATGTGGAAAAAACCATGAAGAACAATCCCAAGTATATGAATGAGAACTAACTCAAATTAAAAATTTCACAAGCCCCAATTTGTAGGAGCACTAATCCCTTTATCAAGCACCAACACAACAACTATTTGTGAGCACCAACCCACAGGAGCACCAACCCATCTTGTGTATAAAACATAACTATCTCAATGTTGCTTTCTTAACAAATGATATAACTCTACAATATATCCTTTTATCTCCTCTTTTATTATATAAAATAATTACAAACCGTGCACTCTCTTGCATATTATAAATGGTTTCTCAAGCTTTTATTTATAGATTTCCAAAAGACCTTTGGCATCCACCCTTTGTGACCCTTCACTCATAGAAAATGGCACCAAACTTACATGATACTTCG
>JARHVA010000713.1:4492500-4505000 GCA_037957365.1 Torreya grandis | reverse complement strand
TATTATTGTTCACCTAAATGACTTATAATGTTTTTTTGTGCATGTCTGAAGTTAGGCTAAAATTCCACATTTTTCTTATATGGGGAAGGGTGTTATTAAGGCCAAACTGGGTGGTGGATTTATCAATCGAGTGTAATAAGAGGCTAAGAACATGGTCCTAGATGTTATCTACACATAAAAATATTGGTATTGCTAGTTTTCATCAAAGAAGAACCACATATAGATTTCTCAAATAATTTGAATATTGATAACATTTATTGTTAGTGTTTCTGCCTTCGTAAACAATAGAAAAAATGTATTTTTGGGTGGATTTGGATGTCAAAATCATGGAAACACATTTAATTTGCCTATATAAATTATTTAAAACTAATATATTTTCACCTAGGGGTCTTCAAGGTAAAAATTCTTGATGGAACTCAAGAAATTCTCTTTAATACCAAACTTTTGCATTTTAGGACCAATTACTGTAACTTATGCTACAATTTACTCTCTAAGGTTTGGCCAAAGTGATCCATGGTGAAATATAATTTTTAAAACACATATATCATGTATCCTATGGTTCATGAAAATGAATAATAGTTTTTCTATGCATGTCTGAAGTTAGGCTAAAATCTTGCATTTTTCTTAAATTAGGAAGGGTGTTCTTAAGGCCAGAATGGGTAGTGGGTTTATCAAATGGGAATGATGTGAGTCCAAGAAAATGGATATAAATTTTATCTACCTATATGGGCATGTTTTTAGTGACATTTTGTGGTGAATAAAAACCAAAAATGGAGTTCTCAAACAATAGGTTGAACTTTGACAACATTTGTTATCAGTGTTTTTGCCCTCCTGAATAGTAGTAAAAATGTATTGTTGATTGAAAATGGACTTTAAGGTCATGAAAACACATGTAATTAATCTATATATATGTTATATAATATATACATTTTCACTTGGGGGTGTCAGAGATAAAAATGCATGTTAAAGTTGGATAAGTGGTCTCTTCATTACCAAAACATTACATTTTAGGACCCATTACTGTAACTTATGCCATGAATTGATATCAAAGGTTTATAAAATGTGATTTAAGTTGAAATAATTTTTTTAAAACACATAATGGAGGGATACTATGGTTCATATAAAATATTTATAGTTTACATTTTATGCATGTCTGAAGTTAGGCTAAAATTTTGCATTTTTATTCTATTGGGAAGGGCATTCTTGAGGTTAGAATGGGTGGTGAGTTTATCGACTGGGCATTAAAGAAGGATAATAACTTGGTTTTAGACATTATAAAACAATCCAAATGTGTTTTCAATGCCATTGTGTAGTGAAAAACAACTAGAAAAGGAGTTCTTGAATAGTAACTTAAACTTTGACAATATTTCTTATTAGTGTTTCTACCATATTGAATAGTAGTGAAAATGTATTTTCAAGTGGAATTGGAAATCAAGGTCAAATAAAAAAATGTCATTCACCTATCATGCACATGGTAATGATATGATACATTCATACACAGTCCATTAGAGATATATTTTAAGGTTTATATGAGATCAATTATACTATTAATGAAGTGCGAGTATGACGTTTACCTTCTTAAAAAGCTATCAAGAATGTTAGATAGACCTTAGACTCTATGAATTTTTTTTACTAATATCTCAGGTCTCATGTAACCGTATAAACCCTAATACAAATATGAATAAAAAAATTGACTATTGAAAGAAAATGATTGAGAGAGAATGTCTACAATTTGATTTATATTTATTATAAAACACTATTCTTATGATAAAGTGGCTTCTATGTTTAAAATAACCTCTGTATGTTTGATATGATAGTTTGAATATTACACAACCTATAGGGGTTAAGTTAATTAGGTTAATATAAGCAAAAAGGGTGATATCTATATATCTAAGCCTTCTGAGTGCATTACAACTCTGTGTAAGAGTATAAAGGAGTGTGATAGATGATTTAAGAAAAAGTAATAGTCTTGCTAAGATAAAAGTATCTTTATATGAGGATAAGTAGCATTGGTCTCTAAGATACCAATATAAGTGGATCTATAAGAAATGATAAGAAGATCTAGTAGAGGCCCTAAATAGAGTACTGTTAGTGACTTGAATGGTTAAGAAATCAAAGAACTCAAATTCAGTTTTTGAAAACAAATTATTAAGGTTATGGGCCTAGTTTCATGAATTGGTGATAGAATATTTTCAAACAAATTCATAGTAAAAATTCATATTAGTAATATTTTGCATATATTATGAATAATTATATTTTACCACTATCACATGACTTTCAATAATCTAAAACTATCAAATCACCTAAAATTATCAAATGTGGATCAATGGTCAAACATTACGCTTCATTGTTGATAATGGAAGTAAAAAAAACCTCATTTCTCATAAATTAGTTTTATAGTATAACAATAAAATACATAAAGGATTAAAAAATAAAAACATAATAGAATGTCAAGTGAATGCCATATAGGCACATGCATAATGTCAATAATACATAGATTGCCATATAAGTATTTAAAAATTACAAACATTACAATATAGGCATACAAATAAGTACATCTTATAAGACATGAACTAATCATAAAATAGCCTCCATATCTTTTTCTTCCTCTAATAGCACCCTCCATGAGATACCCTACTAGTAGACGTAGATCCCATGAATTCCTTGGATTGCTCCAAGGATTGACTATGGGTTCTACACTCATAGATCACTTGTAGATGAACTTGTTAAGATATAAGTATTATTATAAAATTAACTTGAAATACATGAAAACAAGTTAATAAATTAATTTTAAAATATAATAAAAAACATTTAAACATGCACATACTACATCTCATGATCGTGATCAATTTGGTTTTGATGCTCGAATGGGTTAGTCAAAGGTTAAGCTGCATGAATAAGCATCTAAAATGAGAAAGAAACATGATAATTTTCCCTAATAATAATTTTAATGGATCTATTAGATGTCATGGAAAAACCCTACATACACAATAGATTTACATAAGTTATATTTTCTAGGTAAGTATGCACTAAAATAATTAAAAAATATCTATTTTATAATTCAAACTTACAAGTTAATATGTACCTCTGTGAGGACCTGTGAAAATGAGATTATTATAGAAATACATATGCTTGTCTCCAATTTCATTGATGGAGGAGTGTTTACTCAAGACATAAATTGAGGAAATAAGGTCTAACTTAGTTTTCTATAAAGTATCAAAGATATACGTAAATATTTTCTCCTTTATTAAACTAAGAGTGTAATATTAACTCAAAAGTTTACCTTTGTATAAGTAAAAGGTGTCATGTTAACATAGGTGGATGCAGTAGTGGATGGGATAGAATTTGTCTCCACTCATAGTGATGGAGGATTGTATACTTGAGACATCAATTGAATAAACAAGCTCTCATAGTTTTCTATGAAGTATCAAACATATATGGCATTTGAATGTATATATTAGATAGAGAATAAAATAGTTATTACACATATATTTTTGAGTGCTAACAATAACTATAAATAGACCAATAAATCATCAGAGCATTTATCATTATAAAAATATATTATTTGTTACATATCACTTTTGATGCACAAGCTCTAATATTTTGTGTTACTCATTTTTTTTTAAATTACAAATTTTTAGTTGACAACTATCATTATTTATGGAAATGGTATTCAGATGATGCTTGTTAGAGTAGGGGTTTATTAACTTCCCATATTTATTTATTATGAGATTTTTTACCTCATTTATAATTTGCATACTTTCATGGAGAAGTTTTTTTAGGTGTATAGTTTGATTGAATGACTAAGAAGTAACTCCGCTGACCAATTATTCTAGCTATGGGAGTTAATCATCTATTATTAGCTTTGTTGACCACCTTTTATGGAGGAGTTACTATTATATTGTTAGCATCTATTGACCACATTTTGAATAGGAGTTACTTACCACTCTCCTATATGTACATCTCACTTGGTGAGGTTTTTCAATTGATGGAAGATTGGTATTTTGGATCCTATTTTTTATTCTATAATATTCTTGCATATTGGTTTCATTTTATTTTATATTCATTTTGGTGTGTACCTAATTGGTTCATGTTATCACTCTAATCATGAATTATACTTATGTAGACCTTGGACTGAACCCTACTATGGTATCAGACCCAACCTAGTAATCATGTCTTTGGTTTTTTATGATGTAAAATTTTATGATATTTAAATTATATAAGGTGGTGAGACTTTTTGTGGAGGGTGTTAGTATAAGGAATAATTATATGGATTTTTGATTTTTTTTTCATAAAAATAATATTAAGTTACATTTGTTTTTTAATTTATTTTAAAAAACAAAAATATTATGGGCCTATTTAACAATGGAAATTGTCATTGTTTAAAACATCTTCATATTTTTTCTAGATGAAGACTAGAGGGTGAGGACCAGTTTGGTACATGGCCAAACCCCATAACATTCAAACAAATAATTATATATTTGTATTATTATCACTTTTTGTACATGTCTTGGACACATTTTTAGATGAGCCTAATTTCCTCATTTTTTTTAACAATCATTTTTTTTGACACATATATTGGTTTTTTTAGATGCATTCTCAGATATTTCTGACGACTTTTCATCTTGAATTATTTGAAACATTCTGGGGTGTTCACCATTTCATTATTTAGTGGGTGTATCATGTTTTCCTTGTCACTTTCCATTCTTTTTTGCACTTATTATTTTTTAACAAACAACAACTTCAACTATAACCACTACCCTTTATTTCTTCAAAATGGATATAAGTTCAATTAATAATATAATGTCATATAATTATCATGAATGAAAAATTAAAATGAAAATTATTATAAGGAATAAATTCTTTAATCACATTACAATAGGGTTAGAAACTCAACCAACTACAGTTACACAAAAAGTTAAGCGGTATAATCGTAGTGATGAAACATATGAGTTGGTGTGTCTTTCTATGTCTCATGATCTCATGTTTCATATAAAACCTACCAAATCACCTAATGAAGTGTGGACCATTTTGGAAAATCTATTTGGAAATCAAGATGTGACATGAACTATAAAATGAACTTATCACCATAAGTCATAGTAATTTTAACATCCTTCAACATTTCTTTACTAAGATCAAGTCTTTGAGATTAGAATTCAAATAATGTGGAATAAATAATAAAGATGAACAACTTATTATTTATATACCTTCTAATCTAGGTCTTGATTACTCGGTCTTTGTATCTACATTTCATGCCACTAAAATTCCTTTAGGCACTATATGGAAGATGCCTTCTTGAGATGAATTTATTGCCAATGAATTAGGCTCAATAAAATTCAATACATATCAACACATTGAATTTCTCTTAAACTCAAACCCTAATTATTGGGAATGGAAAACATAAGGCTTAAATCAAATATAAGAAGAAAAAGAATAAGGATAAAGAGAAGAAGAAATAATCAACCTCCGCTAAAACAATCATTGAAACCTCCTATTTTAATGATAAATCTAAGAAAGAGAATGTTAAGTGTGCATTTTACAAGAAAAATAGGCATGATAAATACAAGTGCATGAAGAAACAAATTGATCACCTAATTCATCTTCTAGAAGATTATAACATAGGTTTTCTTGATTCTGTGAAGTAGAATTCATCAAATAAAGATTCTTCTAAGGCAAAAGGAAAAGGTAAAGAGAAAGAAAAGGGAAAGGATCTTATAGTAGTTTCAACTCCAACCTATTCATGGGTTATTGACTTAGGTTTTTAAAACCACAGGGGCTTTCCAAAAGTTGATTTTTCTTCCTTAGAACCTTTTAAAAGGTCTTTTATCACTTTGGGTGATGACACTTTACTATAAATGACAGCGAGAGGGTCAATTAAAATGGATGAAGGAACATTAAATAATGTTCTAAGTGTTTCATGACTTTTAACTAATCTCCTCTAATTTTACCAAATTACTCATATCAGTAAGGGTATGAGGATAGAGTTTTCATCAGATTCAAGAATAATAAGAGATTTAAATAATAATTCTATAGTGTCAGTGTGTATGTTAAATCACCAAGATAAGCTATATACCTTCTCACATTTTGTACCTAATTCTTCTCTGATAGCATTATGAATTTATTTAGACAGAGTTAACAAATTATGGTAATATTAGTTTGGCCACCTCAATTATCAATACCTATCTAACAAGTTAGCAAGAATGATAAGGTCATTGGCTTACCTTGTGTCTATTATCTAAGGATATTTGTGAGGGTGAAACCCTTGGGAAGCATCTTGAAGAGAAATTTGATAAAATTAAAGCTTGGAGGGATTCATAGGAATTGAAGTTAGTACACAATGTTGTTTCAAGGGCTTTTATCAGTATATATTTCACAAGAGATAAGTATGTCCTTACCTTTATTGATGATTTCTAAATATACACATGGGTTCACTTCCTTAGTCATAAATGTAATGTCTTTTGAGACTTCAAGGTTCTTACAAAAAAATAATTAGAGAAATTTATAAAGTTTCTTCAAACATATAATGGGGGTGATAATGTCCATAACAGGTTTGAGTAGTTTTTCACCACAAAGGGGATTGATTTGAAGTGAGCAGTTCCATACATTCCTAAAAAAATAGAGGTATGGAATGTAAGTATATGTCCTTAAAATAGACAGTTAACTATATGATTGACTCTAAGTCACTTGAACCATAATATTGGGCCAAAGTTATCAATTATGATTGCTAAATTAAGAATAAGGTTCCCCATAAAGTTTTAAAAACTATAACTTATTTTGAATCTTGGTATAGTAGGAAACCCAAAATTGATCATTTTAGAGTCTTTAGATATCTGAGTATGGCACACATACTAGAGAAAAAATGTAAGGCAAAGAAATTTCAGAGTAAGCCTTTCATTTTCATAGGTTATCTAGATGGTGTCAAGAAGTGCCACATTCTTCATCTAACCACACAAGATTTTTTCATCAAGAGAAGTGTTCACTCAAATGAGAGTACCAAAAAATTGAAACTTTACACTTCTCCCACTTCATTTAACTCAAAATTTATTTTGATGATTCAGATCAACATGAGCATATTATAAAGGTCAGGGACACTTCTTACATCTATGAAAATAAAAGTAGTGATGGGGACTCATCTCCATTCACATCTATCCACACCTTAAATGATGATTATTTTCCACTTGACTCATCCACTTTTAGTCTTCTTTGGGCTAGGTAGACATGTATATGACAAGTATATGGTGGATTTTTTTGATGATAGGCAAACATGTTCAAAGTTAGAGAGTGAGTTACATGCATTTTATTCCTTTGCCTAATATCTATATACCTTTATGTAGGCATCAAATATTATTGAGTGAGATTATGTCATTAATGAGAAGTATAACTCTTTAATCAAGAATCATACATTAGATTTGACACTTATTCCTAAGGGGAGAAATATAGTTCTATGTAGATGGATATATTACACTAAGTATGCAATAGATGGGTGCATTAACAAGTTAAAGGTGTGGTAGGTTATAAAGGGTTTATCATAGGTACTTGGCATCACCTATACATAGACCTTTGCATTAGTCACCAAATTAACTCCACCAAACTCACACTTGTTATTGAAGCAACTAATCATTAGGATGTTCATAAAATGGATGTGAAGAGTGAATTTATTCATGGTGATCTTGAGAAGGATATTTACATGGAAAAGTGTCTAAGATTTTTTGAGGATTCCTCCCTTGTATGAAAACTCCAAAAGTCCACTATGGCCTCAAACAAGCCCCTCAAGCATGTTATGCCAAGATGGAAACCTTCCTTCTTATAACAAGACTCACCAAATGCCATTAAAATTTAAATGTCTATCTCTTACACTAAGAAAACTTGGTCTTAATTATGGTTTTTTATGTTGACCATATTTTGATCACTATTAGATCTTATTCATCAATTACAACAATGAAAATGGTTCTTCAGAACATATTTTACATGACAAACTTAAGATTATTACATTACTTCTTAGGATTCAGATTTCTCATTTTGATTTAAGGATCACTCCTACATAGCCTAAGTGTGCTTCTAATATACTTAATTGGTTTCACATGGTAGATTATAAACTAACTATAACTCCCTTTGTATCTATATTTAAGCTTAAGGTAAATTGTACTTCACAATTTATTGATTCTAACTTGTATCGACAACATGTGGAAAGCCTTATCTACTTGACACATATTAGACTTCACATATCATATGCAATGGGCATAGTCTCCAAATTCATGTGGGAACCCCATGAGTTGTAATGTAAAGTAGATAAGTGGAACTTTCACTACATTTAGGGCACACATAGATTTGGGATTCACTATAGAGCTGACACTAACATCAACTTTATTAGCTATATTGACTCAGGCTAGGCTAGAGATATTCATAATCACAAGTCTAGTTCAAGTTATAGTTTCTCCATCAATTTAGGTTCAATTAGTTGGTCAAATAATAATTTTTATTTATTTACATATGATATTGAGGTATAGTATAGGGGATTCTAATAATTCCAATAAGGCCATCAAACTTTAGGGGATCCTCATAGAATTAAATATCTAGTTTAGATGACCTACACTCATATACCATCACAACTAGACTACTATTTAGATTTTCATGAATCTAATCCAACATCAATAGAACAAACATATAGAGAGTCAAATTCCCTTCATTAGAGATCTCATTCATGGGGACATCATTATTTTGAGATATTGATAGACATCAAAGTAGATAATAAATATCTTCACCAAACCTTTCATGGTGAGTATCTTCATTTAAAAGCTCTTGTTGATGTTTGGGATACTACATCATCATATTTTTATTTTTATTCTTTTCGTGGGGAGGGGGTAAGGGGATTATAGCCTCTTTTTTATGTAACTTTTGGCAAAAAGTTGAATTTCAATTCGTTATATCATCTTTAAATGGATGGTTAGATAGAAAAAGTCAATCAAGTTGTAGATCTTCTTAGAATGTATTGTATAGATCAGTATTATAAATGGAAGGAGTATCTTCCATTGGTAGAGTTTAAATACAATAATTCATACCATGCATCTTTAGGAATGACACCGTTTGAAGCTATTTATGGGCATAGGTGTCGAACATGTATCAGTTGGGATAAGGTAGAGGATAGAATAATGATTGGTATTGATATGTTAAGGGAAATGGATGATCAGATGAAGTTGATGAAAAAAATTGAAGCAAGCTTCAAATCATTAGAAGAGTTATGTAGATAGAAATACGATGCCTAGACAGTTCTTAGTTGGTGACAAAGTCTTCCTAAGGGTCAAACCTCATAAGAGTTGAGTTTTATTTGGCAAGGTGTTCAAACTTGCTCCTCATTTTGTAAGATTATTTGATGTCTTAGAAGTGATCAATCTTGTAGCATATAGACTTTCTCTACCACCTATACTCACCCAAATCCATTATGTTTTTCATGTCTTCTTACTTAAGTTTGATCATTCTGATGCATCACATATTCTTGATTGGCATGCTTTATTGGTTCAAGATCTAGGAGTGGTACTGATAGAGCCCACTCAAATCTTAGAGAGGTGCAATGTTAATTTATAAAGTAGAGATGTGGTATAATATCAAATCTAGTGGGATCAATATTTAGAGGATAGTGCCACATGAGAGGATGTGGAAGATATTGATAGATCTTTTCCTCATTTGAGGATATAATATAGATTTCTTATTCATGCATAGATTATGATACTTTGAGTTAATTATACTGTTTTATGATACTTTGATAGTTATTGGTGGTTGATTGATACCTTATTATTTTATTATGTAATAAGACATCGGGATGATATCTCTTTGAAGTGGGGAAGGATGTCACATCTCATTTTTATGGACTATATAAATTATTTTAGATTAATAAACATTTACTATGGTTGTTTTACTTTGAATAAATTCCACGTGTCTGAAGTTTTGTTATGCCATTATATTTCCATAAATTTGAAAATAGATGTAAATATTAAATATTATCAAGATAATTATAATGTTTTATTTTGACTAGATATTTGAGGCACTAACCTATTGATATCGAGATTGAGTGCGAGTGAATGTAGGTACTCGTTGAAGATAAGAACATGGTTGAGGTAGAGATGTTCTAGTCACTTGACAAGAACTGTCAAGATGGTTAACCTTGATGCACTCATATACTCACATAGTCTCATATTGCATTATTTTGAATTGTTTGATATGCATTACTATGTGGATGATAAATATAATGGATAATTAGATACTTAAAAAATATTGTGTTTTAATTGTGATAGTAAGTTCCTTTTGAATGCTTGATTTAGTCATAAATATTAATGTCTTTAAGTTTTATATTTTAAATGGTATAACTATGTTTTGAAATGACATATTTTATTAAATTGATGTATGGTTATATATATTATTTAATCATAAATAATTAATAATCAGTTTTTATATATTTAAATATGGATGACCATATCTAAATTAGATTTACTACAATTGTAAATTTAAATTGCATAATATATATATATATATATATATATATATATATATATATATATATATATATATATATATATATATATATAATAATTCTTATATGATTTAAGTGAATATTTTCTTTCCAAAATAAACTATATTAATAATACATATTATAATTAGAAATCTAATTATAATAAATAAAATAATTATAACCCTGTCATGCAACGACATGTAATAAATAATCTTATTAAATTCTATTTATAGAGGTTTTATCTCTCATTCAAACTTGAACAAGACTGAATTAATAAAAAAAAGGTGACAACTAATTTTAAAAATGACAATAATAAAAAAGATTCAGAAATAAAATAGGGGACGACATAAAGGAAAAGACATCCATCATAATTTTTAGAAACTATAGGCAAAAAAATAGCAATAAATTTATAATTTATTGACTGAATTTAAAACTATAAAATATTATAAAAAAATAGAAAAGGAAGGAACAAAACCTAGAAAGGCTTTGAAGATATTCACAGTAGTTAGTAAGCAGTTTAGCAAAGAAAGAGGATGTGATTTTAATTTCTGAACAGTGATAGAGATAAGGAGGATCAACAAAATAATAAAGAAATCAATCTTTTGGCAAGGACATATCCCTGGGTATTCTTTTGTTTTTTATTTTCATGATTCAAGGTTGCATATAACTATAAAAAAGAAACAATTCTCTTTGAATTGTTAAAATTGTAGGACATTATTGAATGGGATGAATTTAACATTTATTTTTATTTTTAGTTTTTAAAAAACTCTTTATATATATATATATATATTAAAAGACCATAACTAGACTATAGACATTATAATAAATTACATAAATAAATGAATGAATGATGTTCTTTTTATTGTATTATAAAGGTGTGTTTACATGACTGTTGTTTAGAAAAAGAGGAAATTACAGTCGGTTTATAGGTTAAATGGGTTGATATTTTCAATTTATTTCTTTTATTTATTTGTTTATTTATTTATTTTTTGGAGAAAGCAGTATTTTCATCTAAGAATGTGATTGGGTTACTTTTGGGCTAGGATTCTAAATGCAGATTATCAGAGATAGCTTCCTCTATTCAAGAATTACCTAGTATTTATGTTTTAAAAGTTTAAATCTAAACAAGATGTCATTGAAATAGATGAACATTTTTACTAGAAAACTTTATATATATATATATATATATATATATATATATATATATATATATATATATATATATATATATATATATATATATATATATATATATATAATTACACTTCCTCAGATCCCTTCATGACATGAAGGAAACCTAGACCTACTCAAAATGTCTAGCTACCTAGAACAATTGGCAAGTGAGAACACCTGATGCAACATAATGTCTAAAGTGTAATTCTAAATAATAAAATATAGATTCTCACAACAAGATGTGGCATATATATATATATATATATATATATATATATATATATATATATATATATATATATATCTGCCACATCTTGTTGTGAGAATCTATATTTTATTATTTAGAATTACACTTTAGACATTATGTTGCATCAGGGGTTCTCACTTGCCAATTGTTCTAGGTAGCTAGACATTTTGAGTAGGTCTAGGTTTCCTTCATGTCATGAAGGGATCTGAGGAAGTGTAATTGATTCATGGTTTTGTGGAAATGTTCTTGAGCCATGGTCCCATCTCTCGACTTTCAGGAGAACTACCTAGTTTGAGGTGACTAAAGAGTGTAATGATTTATTTATACTTGTACATGATCATTGTAACTTGTATTTGGATGCTTTATGGTATGAATGTCAATAGACTTTGTATATTATTTTATAGTTCTTTCACCTAGATTGAGCATGAGATTTTGAAATATTTAATGACTTTTATTGATTCATATTTATGAGATTTATCTTTTTCTTGTAATATTGTAAGTGAGCAGATTAATTACATTATTTTACTTTCGATTATTTGTGATGTTGTAATTGAAATGGATTATTTACATTATTTA
>JARHVA010000713.1:4397500-4487500 GCA_037957365.1 Torreya grandis | reverse complement strand
TCGCACATGTTTTCTTTTTTTAAAAAAAAGGCCGAAGGAGCGTTCACACACGACTTTTAAAATAGTATGTTTTGTTTTTTCTAAGGATAAGGGAATGGTTTTAACATTCATATTCATTCAATTTCATTCAATGTCTACTGTGTATTTTATATTTTAAGAATTATAATTTTAATATTGTATTAAGAATTATAATTTAAATTATAGAAGAGTCTTTTCTTTTTTTGATTTTATGTTTAAAAGTATTACATGAAATCATTGAATTACATAGAATGTCAGTATCTCTACTTATATTTCAGAAATAAATATATATTGGATTTAAAATGCTGAATAAGCATCCATCTAAATCAGTGAACTCTTTTAGCTAAGCAACTATGATTAAGGGGCATCCATGCCATCAAAATCACTCGGGGCACGATCATGACCTTAACTACTTGACTCTCCATGTTAGGTATCTAGAGGTATTTGTACCTTAATGGATTTGTATGAAGAGACTTTGGACTTAACATAATTTTTGTAATCATATAAATATTTATAAATTAAAAGTGTCTTTTTTACCTTTATTAAAAAATATGATGGATGCTTACAATATGTAGTGTTTGGAAGTCCCAAAAATCCCTTGTATAATAAAAACAATAATTTTTTTTATATATATCTTTTCATAGATGAAAAAATAAATAACTTGTTTGAAATATTGCATAGCATCAAGTTCATGCCATACACTACTAACTTTCATAGGAATGATATTAAATGATGTCATGAATTAGGTTGGGTTAGTGTCATCCATTCATTTTTTCAAAGATATTTTTACTCATTACCAATACAAACATAACACGAAATTAATAAAAATTTCCCCACATTTCACCACAAAAAACCTTAATATAAAAATATTAAAAATGGGAGGGCTTATTCACCCTCCCACTTCATTTTTTTCTCAACCTTCAAAGAGACAGAGGAGAAAGGGATAAGGACATTCTTCTTTTGATAATTCATCCAATCTAATAATAGCTCTAATGTCTCAAAATTCATTATAATGTTGCAAAGTTTGTTTAACTCCTTGAGTAGTTTCATAATGTTCTTCACCCACAATCAAAGGTTGAGAGAAGAACACTATATCTTGAAAGGGAGGGAAAAGGGACAACAAGATGGTTACCTATCGATAAATGTTTGGAGGAAAAGTAAGGATAAGAGAAAGGAGTGGAGGATAAGAAAGAAAATATTCACTTATATTTTAAGAAGAGGAAGAATATGTGTCAGTGCTATATCGTTTTAACATCCATATTCATTCAATATTATATCAATCATAGTTGTATTTTGCCTCTCATTATTATGTTTATTGTATTAAGAGTTGTAATGTCAATTACAGAAGATATTCTATATTAAGAATTATAATGTAAATTATAGAATAGTCTTTGAACCTAAGATAATTCAATTGTAATCGTAAAAGTATTTAGAAACTAAAAGTAAGTACCTTTTTTTACCATTATTAAAAAAAATAGTCAATGTTTACATTACACAACGTTTGGAAGACCAAAAAATCCATTGTCTAATAAAAATAATAACAAATATATAAATATTTTAATAGATGAAAAAATAAACAATTTGCTTGAAATATTGTATAGCATCAACTTCAAGCCATACACTACTAAATTTCATAGGAATGGTGTCGTGAATTACGTTAGGGTAGTTTTACCCATTCATTTTTTTTTTTACTCATTACCAGTACAAACATGACACAAACTTGATACAATTTACACCACATAAAACGTTAAAATAAATATAATAAAAATGGGAGGGCTTATTCACTCTCCCACTTCATTTTATTCTCAACCTTCAAAGAGATAGAGGAGAAAGGGACAATTTATCTTAAGAAAAGGAAAACATATCTTGAGAGACAAACACTATATCTTGAGAGGGAGAAAGGACAAGAAGATGGTTGCCTACCAATAGAGTTTTAGCAGAACAGTAAGGACAAGAGGAAAAAGTGTAGGGTAACAAAGAAAATATAAACTTATATATTAAAGAGAAGAAGAATATGTGTCACCCATATGAAACTAAATATAGAGGTATGCTATTATTTAATTTATAAATGAATTTAATTTATGTTTAAGTAATTCAAATAAACAATTATAAAAAAAACACCTTAAAAAAAACATTCAAAAAATTATAGGAAAAATCTTGAACTAAACCTACAAAATCCTAGGGAAATAACTCTTTAAAAAGCTCTAAAAATGCTACACAAAACCTAGAAAGTCATCTGACTCTTATCTCTTTTTCCAGTTTAATTTTTATCTTTTTTTTCCTCATTACATGTAAATTATTTAACAAAATCTCAATTGCATCTTAGTTTTAATTTTAGCCATCCTCATTATCTCTATTCATTTTTCAACTCTATCAATCATTTATATTACTTTCCAAGAAAAAAATGAATTCTTTCCAATATATTAAACAATTAAAAAAAAATATATCTTTAAGAAAATAAAATTAAAATTATATTGTGTAAATAGGATACAAAATAGACTTAACAAAAATGATTATTTTTTTATTTTTATAAGTTGAACGAATGTTTTAAATACTAAGCATATATGGTGGCCAATAGTCCATCATGTGAAATTTTAATTAAGAGAGTGTTGCATAGTGCAGCTTATGGTGGGTCTAGCATTCATGCAATTGTAAAACATGATATTGATGAGGATTACCACACCTATAAGCACCTCAATGGTTTTTGAAGCCTAGGGGTCACCTGTGCACTAGTCCTTTCACATATCCAACACTTAACCTTTATAATTTATGTGTCGACAGATCACACAAGTTTTCTTGCATAGTCACTTGAGGCACAAAAAGTTAAACTAAGTTTGCTTGTTTAATCAGAGATTTCTCGTCAGTTTTGACCCCAACATCAACAGTTGCAGCAAAGGACATGATTATAACCATCACCACCAAAACCCTGCAAATTCAAAATCATAATTTATTTGAGTTGAAGCTTTAACAATAATCAAAATAAAAAATGGACATAGTAACTAATTCCCTACAACAATTTAAATTTAAAAAAAAATACCAGCTTACTTTTGAGTAATCCATAGGTATTTCTTTATTGTAATCAAGATTGTTTGATGTATTGTCATTCGTAACCTTGATGCAATTAATGAGAAATGACCATCTTCTCTTTACATATATATAGTTATACATAACGAATGAGTGAAACATTAGATTAGATTAACTGATAATGAATAATCCCCAAATAACACAACACTAGTCAATACTTCCTTGTAAATACCATTAGAATTTGAATAAATGTTATTACACAGGTTTCAAGCTTATCCTTCTGCAATTTTCACATAGGACTATACGGGGTCACTTCAAATGAATTAAATATACATAGGCAAGGGAGGAATAGCAGATGATTTCATCTTTTTTCACTATAAAAAATAAAAAAATTAAAATTCATGTTGGATAGATTTGGATAACCATTTGCAAGTTAGGAGCATTCAATTTATGTAAACATGTCAAATGGCACCCAACTCAAGTGTTGTATATAATCAGATAACCATTTTCAAGTTGAAAGCAAAGACCTCATCAACTCAAACAAAGGTGCTAAGTGCTACATCATAACATGTATTAAATTTTTTATGTGAGAGCAATTGTCATAAATGTGAACATTGACATGGTAATAGTCATTTTCGTATTAATATACTCAATATTTACCTATTCAATTTTATCAATTACAAAGGTTTAAAGTATTCTACAAGCATTATATAGTGAAAGAGTGGTATTATAAACAAGGTTTATAAAATATACATTATGTTATTATATAAAATGCTTAAAAATATAATTTTTTATAAAGAATAACTGAAATACAATGTATTATTCTCTAAATTAGTGAGGCCTTAAACATTTACCACTTAGTAATATCTATTCTATGTTATCAAATTCAACGTATTGGCAAACAAGTAAAGAATAGAGTGATTATTCGTGTGAAATATGTAAGCATTCAAAGTAAGCAAACATAGAAAAAAACTTTCTCAACCATAAGATTTCCTAGCATAATTTGTCTCTTTGGGAAATGTCTAGGGAAGAAATTATTGTTCATGGTCACATTCTCACTAGGGTTGTACTCCACTCGATCAACAATAAGAAATTGAAATCTAAAATCAAAAAATATAAACCATAAGCATTCATACCATGGAAAAATAAAGGCCATGGATTCATTTATCATATTAATACCATGGAAAAATAGGATTTAGAGTATTTCCTAATCCATCAACGATAATGTAAAGTATCCATTAAACATTTATGTCTAATGTCCATATAATACCTTAAAATCACCCATTAACTTAATTAAAACCAAATCATATACTCTATTTTAAAAAACTTAATAATCTAATTAAATTCAAGGTAAAAAATACCAATGACAAACTGATAATTTAAGTGCCATAGTGTCATACTAATTTGTTATATTTTTGAAGAGTTGCATACCTTACAATGAAGGATTAATTATTTGAAGTATGGGATGCATTAGATTTGCACTAAGGATACAACAATTCTATGTGATGCATGGGTATATACCACAAATAATGGCTAAATTTCAATTCTTGGTGAAAACATGTGGGAATAACATGAACTTTTAAACTTACAGATGGAAATGTGGATATAGATAAGTATACTTTTGAGGGGATCCATATCGGACAAAAGCCTAATATCTTCAATAGAGTTTATATAGGAAAATAAATCTACTAAGCCATAGTTTTGAGTGGTTTTATATTTGGATATTATATTTCTTCCACATTTAAGATTAGTTTTCCCAACTCAAGATACAACTTTAATAAGAAAAAAAAAGTTTAGTAATATTCACATGAAGCAATGAGATGTATGTAGATAATAGGTAATTCTAACATGTAGGAGAAATTCTAAGTCATGCTGAGAAGAGAAAATAAGTCATTTTGAGTGCAATGAAAGACAACAAAGAATTACCTTGCTCATCGAAAGCCATGCTGAGTGTGAGGGTGTTATGATCCACACTTATAATATTTTGAAATAATACAAAATATAATGTAGATAAACTCAACACAATAAATATTAGTGGGCCAAGATATTGAAATATTCAATATATGCATAAATATAATAATCACCCTTAAGGTAGGGTAACACCATACAATACTCCTTTTGGAGGGAATAAATTCACAATGTCTGTTCGAGGGGACAATCTCTAATATCCTTCTACAAAATAGAAGACTCAATGATTACTTCATTCCTTCACAATGATAATCATCTTCTTTATATAGACCTCTATGTGACTATTAATGGATGGATAACCTCCTATTCATAATGTAGGCTAACTATTACCCAATGCACCAATTCCACAAGTTACTCCATTATCTTAATATATTGGATCCATATAACTAACTAAGGGGGATGTCTGACACATTTTGGTATCTTCATAAACCCATATTCATTAATATATCATATTCTTAAGTATATAGCATTCTAACATAGATCACAAAATTAGGTCAAAAGTGTCATTCAGGGTCAATATTGTCAAGCCTTATTATGGTAGGACCACAAACTAGGGGTCGAGAAAAGGGTGTCAAAACTTTAGGTGAACTTCCTCACAAGGAAGAGATGGAGAAAGAAGGAGGAGTTACTAGATCCTTTATACCAGGATTCTTTGAGATAGATCACAAAGTGAGTCAAGTTGACTACAATGTGTAAGGAATTCAAAGTGAGATGCAAGGTATACAATTTGATTTGAAATTTATACAATTTAGTTTGAAAATTATCATTATGGATTTACAAAATAATTACTTTAATCAGCCAGTTATCACTATCACACAACCCCACTAAGGTGAATCTCCAAACTAGCCTAATCCAAATCTAAGTACCTTGCCATAATGGAACCTATTACCAAAGGTAGATATGCATAAATTTGATGGAAATGATCCACTCAATTAGAACAACCAAATGGATAACTTTTTTTTGATGTGCATTAGATTCTATGTGAAAAAAAGTTGGCCATGGCATCCTTGTATCTAGAAACTAAATAATTCATTTGGTATTGATGGTTGTGTGCTCAAAAGAAAAAAATTACTCTCAATTTCACCTAGTCAATTTTTATAGAGGAGTTATAAGTAAACTATAACAATAGTGTGATAGAGAATTACTTCAGCCAACTAGCAAAATTATGATAAACTAGTTTAGTCAAGGATTTTATTCATAATTTTCAAAACCTATCTTTACGTGAGGAGATAATTTTGAAGAACCTAAATAACCTATTTTTGGGAGGCATCAAGGACCAATTTCAAGATGAGGTACACATGTTTAATCCATAGTTTAAGGTTTTTGATTCTATTATCATGGCATGCAGGGTTGAATAAAAATTCATGGCCAAAAATAAACAACCATTCACTCACTTTATATATCCTAGCATAACAACACCATCATTTCCTCCACCTACTTTAAGGGTATTCTATTTATACCTATATTGACTATTTGGACATTTCGGCCCACCTATACCTTTTTGGTTGTGTTGATCTACAATATATTATGCATATTTCCAATCATTATAAGTGTGGATCATAACATAGGGTCTCAATTCGGCCCACCTATACCTTTTTGGTTGTGTTGATCTATAATATATTATGCATATTTCCAATCATTATAAGTGTGGATCATAACATAGGGTCTCAATTGGCTCTACTTCACCTATATGTTGAATGTAGGGACTTATTGGAATAATAGACTCATCTTGTAAGTACAATAATGATAGATCTTATAACAAAACCATGATTTTTTAGACAATTATATTATTTACTTCATATATGCATTGAACTTTCAATTCTAGTTAAATATTTGAGCCACAAAAAAGTATTTACAGGATGGCTATTATCAAAATCAATCCATCCCCTAAGTTAGATCCCATTTCTAGTACAATAATGTTAATCGTATAGAATTAATAAATAGCTAAAATTCAAATCTAGTTATTAGACCATGCATTTCATTAATGATTTTTAAAGTAAACTCTTTATTCTAAAATATTCCAAAGATGTTAAGTATTAAAATTTATACCATGTAATTTTAAAATGCACAAATGTTTGAAAACTAACTTAAAGTCAAAAACTAAAATCCAAATTGTAAAATACAACCAAAATGAGCAATACCCACAAATATAAATTAGTTAAGCTAATCACCGTCCCCTCCAATTCAATGGATACAAAAAAATAAAAATCATTATTTCCTAATAAATATCATTGAAGCTAAAATATGAAAAATAAAATGATCCACAAAAATATAATTTGGATAAGCTAAAACACCATTGACTCAACAAATAATGCTAAAAATGAAGAATTTTAGGCTTAACTATAATTTTTTTGGTCATTGATGGGCCAAAAGATTAAATTTGTAGGTAGACTAACGTCCTCTAGCAAATCATCTACTAAAATTGATATCCATTATTGCACTGGGGAGATCCCATTATGTAAAATTACACCTATTCAATATAGATAATTCTTCTCTTACATGTTGCTTAGAATTGAACCCAAAGCCAAAAATCATCAAATCATATTTATAATTGATTACAATTTATCAGTTTGGGGGATTGGAGACTGAGAAAATTATTTGAATATTGTAAAAAAAAAAGTAACTTGCTTACCCAAAAATGGGGTCAAACTATATTGAAAAGACATAGAAATGCAATGAAATAACATAAAATATGAGATAGATAATAGCATACATTTTAAAAGGTTCAAAATGATAGTGATTTTTTAGTAGAAGTGTTTCCAACAAAATTGGTGAAGATATATTAAACTAACTGATAAAGCTCCATAAAGTTGGACACTGTTGACATCTACAAAATAAAGACAATATTATTAGTAGTGCTATTTATTACAATAAACTATCAGGATTATCAATTAAAAACTATGCCAAATGTGTGTAATACAAAACTACCAAAACTAGTGCCCCACATTTGTAAATGAAGTAGGCATCGATGCACAAATAGATCTTCACTGCTACCATTAAATGTTGTAAATGTATAAATCTTGTACATATTAAACAATTTGAATGTTTAACCCAATTGTAAAAATTAGGCAAATACACAACTAAACTCTAGGGAGCCAATCAAATACATTATTTCTTAAGAGTTTGATG
Organism: Torreya grandis; assembly: GCA_037957365.1. Lineage (NCBI taxonomy): Eukaryota > Viridiplantae > Streptophyta > Pinopsida > Cupressales > Taxaceae > Torreya > Torreya grandis. Next base: position 4,479,361 of record JARHVA010000713.1, on the reverse strand, counting down.
GATTTGTTTGTAAGGCAAGCCTGACCCTTTTAGTTTTTCATTTCTTTGATCAAGTGTCTATCACCATTAATCTATGTAGCAGTCATACTTATTGATATTGGGTGTCATTACTTGTAGCTTGATTTGATTTTAGATTTAGGAGATATGTGCATATTTTTTGAATTTAATTCTATCTATGGCTAGCTAATTATTCATATCAATTAATAATAGTTAAAAAAGAGAGACACAAATATAAAAATAGAGTAGGGTCTACTTACAGATATATCATTGTCATTCCTCAAACAAAGTGACATTGATAAAAAAGTCTCAAAATTTCTGCCCAATTAGAATCCCCTAAATATTATTTTTTAATGCCATCCATTAACCTTCTTGCTAGTTTATTTTTCCAAACACCAAAATATTTTGTACACACAAACATAGATGCATTTCTACTAGATTAAAAACCTTGAAATAATTCTAGTTTAAGCACAAATGGATCATATAGTGTCCCTTTGGGACTAATAACACATCCTACACTCAAATTAGCTAAACAGGTCAAATTGCTTTTCTTTTTAAAACTAATAGTTCATATTATTACTTTAAGCATAAGGAGTACTCTAAACCATAAATTTTTTTAAAGTAGGAGTTTTCACACATGACATTTACATAGTAGTATTTTTTTCAAGGATAAGAGAACGGTTTTAACATTCATATTCATTTGAAATTATATGAATGCCTATCATTATTGTGTCTATTGTATTAAGAATTGTAATTTTAATATTATATTAAAAATTATAATCTAAATTATATAAGAGTCTTTGGACTTAAGATAATTTGTGTAATCATACAAATATTTATAAACTAAAAATAATAGTCTATTTTTTAATCTTTATTAAAAAAAATAGCGGATGTTTACATTATGTAGTGTTTGGAATCCCTAAGAATCCATTACATAATAAAAATAGTAAAAAATACCATATGTGTGTGTGTGTGTGTGTGTGTGTGTGTGTGTGTGTGTGTGTGTGTGTGTGTGTGTGTGCACGCGCGTGCGCGCATGTGTGAATGTGGGTGTGTCTATATATATATATACACACACACACAAACACACACAGATATGTATGTATATGTCCATGTATGTATGTGCATATAGATACATACATAACACACACACACACACACACACACACACACACACACACACACATATGTATGTATATATATATATATATATATATATATATATATATGTATGTATGTATGTATGTATGTATGTATGTATGTATGTATGTAAAGCTTATTTTCATTATACAACTGTCTTATCCTTTTGAGGTGAGGTAACTACTACTTCTTATCTTTTTCTCACCTCAAAAGTTGGGCATATTAGTGGGGGCATGCCATAAAATCATGTTTTCTATATTTGGTATATTTTTTTAGATTCAATGGGGGCATGTTTTGGAAGTATATTCTCCACACCTACTTAGTATTAATCATCTTCAGATTACAATGGGGACATGTTTTGGAAACATGTTCTTCACATTGATACTTATATCATTTTTCACATTTATCTATATATAATGGGGACATGCTTTAGAATCATGTTCTCCACATGTACATAATTTTGTAAATTTGACAAAGTACACAATTATGATTTAGATTCATAGATGTAACATAATTCTATACATTGGTATCATTTTTAGACATAGTTTCATCATGAAACATGTATAAGGTGCACATGCTATGCAATTTGTGCCTAATATTTCAAAATTTAAATTAGTTTTAGATTCTAAAACTCTTTTATGATGTTTTACCACATCACAAATGTTTACATACTGATACCAAGATTATAATTTATTGATTTAATCTACTACAATAGTTGGTTTACTTTTTGTTATGGTTGATGTCATTAAACCACACATTCTTGCCAAATTTTTAATTTGCACTTGATTGTATTATCCAACCTTACCAAGTTCTAAGTATCATTGGGTTTCATGATTGAACTAATCTTTATTGCCATCTGACAACTCATCTTTGCTCCAAGGTTGTGGTTATGGAACTCTCTCTATCTTTGTGTCTATCTCTCTATTTCCTTAGATATATGCACTTTCAAGATTTATCTATTTTTTATCTAATCTTAGTTTCATAGCTTTACAATGATATATATTTTTCAAATCAACTTTATAATAGGTAAGGTAGTTACATTAACATACATGTGTAATATTAAACCTTGCTCTTTGAATTTCAATCTATTTCAACTACTTTGAATTCTAGATTATATGTATTGATTATATATTGTAACATACTCTTGGTTGTAAGTGAGTTACTAGAAAAGCACTCAAGTTGGGTACATACAAAGAAAAGGTGTGTTAAACAAACCTAGGTATGCATTCCTTTATTTTAAACTAGAAATATCATTACTAGATTAAAAGGAGGGAAATGTAGACAATATTTATCGATTATATAGCACCTCAGTTTTGTACATTTAACAAACTCAGACCTTGATTGTTTTTCTAAATTTTGGACATTTCTTACTTTCATAAGTCTTACATCTGCTCTATGTTGTGTCCCTTGGCCCATCTCTTAATCCAACTAGTCTTATGTTATTGACCTAGGTCTTCTATCTTACCCAAAATGTTTAAAATGTACCTATCTTCAAATCTTGAAAGTTATAAGCCTATCCTTACATTTATATTCCTTTGACACTAACTTTTGAGATAGACACTAACATCAAAATTAGTGTCCTGACTTAATACAAGTGCCTAGTACCCTAAAGTCATTTATTTTACAAATAAAATGTATCCTAATTGATCTAATGTGAGTTATTTATCCAAATAGATTTAGATAAACATAAGATCAACCCTCATTCATTCCTCACCTAGCATATATAAAAAATTACTTAGTATTCATACCAAAACACATTCAATTGAACAAAACTTTCCTAATTCTATCCTAGTCAAAGGAATAACACATCTACATAATTAAAGTAACAAAGAAGTATCCCAAGAGTCTGATTTGTTAAGTTACAAGCTAGATCATTATTTTACTTATTTTACACATATTGTATGATTCACATACAAACCAATATATAGAAGAGAACTACATCAATTTGAGGCCCTTTTTAAATTATTGGCTATGTAGGCATCACTTACTGATAGAGGAATCTTTTAGCTCAGCTTGATAGTGTGTGCCCACTAATTCAATTTTTTTTTGAGGTCACTATGAAGATGAAAAATTAGGGTTTTGATATTTAATGATAAGTGTCAATCTATAACCCATATATGAATACACCAGAGTGAAGGTGAATTAAAATCTAAAAACATCCAGTTGGTCACATCTTTTGTTATCAGGTATTCCATATAGTGCACTTTCATCGAACCCAAAAATTAACATTAATGAAATCATTCCATGCTAATGTTAGTGTCTAGAGCTCTAGAAGCATATAATCTAAAACCTGATGACTATTCAAAAATCTTCTTCTAGCCTACTTTATACCCATTTAAGAGCCAACATAGTGTTAAAAGCAGAACAAACTAATTATATTACTTATTTATCATTTTAATAAATAACTTAGTTGTGCTTTCTATATTTAACCTATTCTCAACATAAGAATTTTAGTGTATATTTACATCTAAGTTTGGTAGGTAATTGGTTTGTTATAAATCTGATTGTTATCCTTGTCCATTATATTTTAAGTTATCCTTATATTTAGAATATAAATGTACATTTTGTTACATTTTTGTCTTATATGGAGTGTAATTTAATAAGAGGATATGACCATATGAGACAGGAAAATAAGTAATAAGGATTGTTTTATTGCCTATACTTAAGATTTTTCTTTGGATAAATGTTGAGAGTTTTGTAAATAATTATTTTGTTGTGCCCATGCAGTAACAATTTATTGGCATTGATGTATAAGACATTGATGTATAGGAGTAACATGAGAGGGCAATAAATGTTGTCTAAAAAGTGTTTGAATGTTTTCTATTAACTAAATATAAATAGTACATAGACAAGATGAAAATGTGTAGGGTAAGAAAGAAAATATAAACTTATATATTCAAGAGAGGAACAATATGTGTCACCCCTATGAAACCAAATATAGAGGTATGTTATTATTTAATTTATAAATGAGTTTAATTTATGTTTAAGTAATTCAAATAAATAATCCAAAAAAAAAAAACACATTAAAATAAACATTCAAAAAATACTAGGAAAAAATTGAACTAAATTTGTAAAATATTAGGGAAATAACTCTTTAAAAACCTCTGAAAATGCTACACAAAACCTTGGAAGTCATCGACTCTTATCCCTTTTCCCAATTTAATTTTTCTCTCTTTTTTTCCTCATTGCATGTAAATTATGTAATAAAAATCTCAATTGCAGCTTAGTTTTAGCCATCCTCATTATCTCTAATCATTATTCAAATCTATCAATCATTTATATTACTTTCCAAGAAAAAAATAAATTCTTTCCAATAGACTAAACAATCAAACAAAAAAATTATTTTTAAGACAATAAAATATAAATTTTATTGTGTAAATAAGATTAAAAAATAGACTTAACAAACAAGATTTTTATTTTATTTTTTATAAGTTGAATGAATGTTTTAGATACTAAGCATGTATGGTGTCCAATAGTCCATCGTGGGAAATTTTATTTAAGAGAGTGTTTCCTAATGTGGCTTATGGTGGGTTTAACATTCATGTAGTTATATAACATGATATTGATGAGGATTACCACACCTATAAGCACCTCAATGGGTTTGGAAGCCTAGGGGTCACCTGTGTACTACTCCTTTCACATATCCCAACACTTAACCTTTATAATTTATGCGTCAACACACCACACAAGTTTTCTTGTGTAATCACTTAAGGCACAAAAAGGTAAACTAAGAAGGGTCATGGTTAGTTGGTCGTGGTATGATTCATATAGTCATGCACATGCCTTGCATACACTAGGTTATTTGAACCTTTCTCAATACCATCCTAACAATGCATGAAGCATTTATGTACTAATATAAAACAAAACACAATGATACTAATCTTACTAAGTAATCTTTCATTAAATAAGCATAATAATTTTAAGTCTAAGAATAACATATAACAACATTCTATAACAATACCATCAAAATTGTTCATTCCTTAATAGTCCACGATTACAAGTCTCACAATGGTTCTCAAATGCACCATTGTATTGCTTTCCAAGAAAAAAAAAGAATTCTTACCAATAGACTAAAAAATCAATTTTTTTTCAAGACAATGAAATGTAATTTTGATTCTATAAATAGGATAAAAATTAGACTGAACAAAAAGGGTTATTTTTTTTTACAAGTTGAATGGACATTTTAAATAGTAAGCATGTATGGTAGCAAATAGGAAATCTTGTGAATTATTTTAAGAGAGTTTTGCATAGTGTGGCTTATGGTGGGTCTAGCTAGCATTATATAACATGATATTGATGATGATTGCCACACTTAGAGTCACCTCAATGGTTTTGGAAGCCTAGGGGTCACCCATGAACTAGTCCTTTCACACATCCCAACACTTAACCTCTTTAATTTATGTGTTGACACATCGTAAAAGTTTATTTGCCCACTCACTTGAGGTAAATAAAGGTAAATTAAGAAGGGTCATGGTTATTTAACAATGGTATCATTCATATAGTCATGCACTATCAACTTTCATGCATAGGGTTACTTGAAGATTTCTCCATTCTTTTCAGAACCATTGGGAGACTTGTTCATTTCTAAGTATTCATTCATTCAAAAATCATAACAATTTTAAGTCCAAGAATAACATATAACAACATTCTATAACAATGCCATCAAAATTGTTGATTACTTGATAGTCCATACATTTTTTTTAACTCATTGCCAATACAAACATAACACAAACTTGATACAATTTACACCATATAAAGCCTTAAAATTTAAATAATAATAATAATAATAGGAGGGCTGATTCACCCTCCCACTTCATTTTATTCTCAACCTCTAAAGAGACAAAGGATAAAGGAACAATATACCTTAAGAAATGGAAAACATATCTTGAGAGTTGAACACTATATCTTGAGAGGAAAAAGGGACAACAAGATAGTTTCCTACCAATAGAGTTTTAGAGGAAAATAAAGGACAAGAGGAAAGAGTGTAGGGTAACAAAGAAAACATAAACTTATATATTAATAAGAGGAAGAATATGTGTCAACCCTATGAAACCAAAGATAGAGGTATGTTATTATTTAAATTATAAATGCATTTGATTTATGTTTATGTAATTAAAAGAAACAATCATAGAAAAAAACCATATGAAAAACACATTAAAAAAAGCATTCAAAAAATTTTAGGAAAAAAATTGAACTAAACCTATGAAACCCTAGGGAAACAACCCTTTAAAAGCCTCTAAAAATGTTACACAAATCCTTGAAAGTCATCTAATTCTTATCTCTTTTCCCCATTTAGTCTTTCTCTCTTTATTCCTCATTACATGTAAATTATTTAAAACAAATCTCAACTTCATCTTAGTTTTATTTTTAGCCATCCTCATTATCTCTAATCCTTATTTAACTCTATCAATCATTTACATAGGCAAAGGAGGAATAGCAGATGATTTCATCTTTTCTCATTATAAAAAATAAAAAAATAAAATGCATGTTGGATATTTTTGTATAACCATTTACAAGTTAGAAACATTCCATTTATGTAAACATGTCAAACTGTAACCAGCTTAACTGTTGTATACAATCAGATAACCATTTGTAGGTTGACCACAAAGACCTCATCAAATAAAAGAAGGGTGATAAGTGTTACACAGGAACATGAATTAAAGTTTTTATGTGAGAGTAAGTATCATAAATGTGAACATTGACATAGTAATAGTCATTTTTGTATTAATATAGTGAATATTTACTAATTCAATTTTATCAATTACAAAGGTTGAAAGTATTCTGAAAGGATTATATAGTGAAAGAGTCGTATTAGAAATAAGGTTTATAAAATATACATTATGGTATTATATAAAATGCTTAAAAACATAAAATTTTATGAAGAATAATTGAAATACAATGTATTGTTTTCTAAATTAGTGAGGCCTTAAACATTTACCACTTAGTAATATCTATGATATGTTATCAAATTCAACTTATTATCAAACAAGTAAATAATAGAGTGATTATTCATGTGAAATATGTATGCATTAAAACTAACTAAATATATAAAAAAAGTATCTCAACCATAAGAACTCCTAACATAATTGGTCTCTTTGGGAAATGTCTAGGGGAGAAATTATTGTTCATGGTCACATTCTCACCAAGGTTGTACTACACTCGATCAACAATAAGAAATTGAAATATAAACCCAAAAAATCTAAACCATAAGCATTAATACCATGGAAAAATAAAGGCCATGGATTCGTTTATCATATTAATACTATGGAAAAATAGGATTTAGAGTATTTCCTAGTCTATCAACGATAATGTAAAGTATCCATTAAACATTTATGGCTAATGTACATATAATACCTTAAAATAAACCATAAATTAATTAAAACAAAATCATATACTCTATTTTAAAAAACTTAATAATATTATTAAATTCAATGTCAAAATTTCAAGTGACAAATTGATAATTTAAGTGCCATAGTGTAATACTAATTTGTTATAGTTTTGAAGAGTTGCAAACCTCACAATGAAGGATTAATTATATGCATTGTGGGCTACAATATATTTGCATTGAGGATATAATAATTCTATGTGATGCATGGATATATACCACATATAATGGTTAAATTTCAATTCTGGGTGAAAACATGTTAGAATAAAATGAACTCTTTAACTTATAGATGGAACTGTGGATATAGAAAAGTATACTTTTGAGGGGATCCATATTGGAAAAAATCTTGATAGCTTCGATAGAGTTTATATAGGAAAATAAATCTACGAATCCATAGTTTTGAGTGGTTTTTGATTTGGATATTATATTTCTTCCATATTTCAGATTAGTTTTACCAATTCAAGATACAACTTTAATAAGATTTTTTTTTTATTAATGTTCACATGAATCCACAAGATTTATGTATATAATAGGTAAATTTAACATGTAACAAAAAATTTAAGTCATGCCAAGAAGAGAAAATAACTCATTTTGAGTGTAATCAAAGACAACTAGGAATTACCTTGCTCATCTAAAGCCACGTGAAGTGTGTTATGATCCACACTTATAATATTTGGAAATAATGTAAAATATAATGTAGGTAAATTCAACACAATAAATATTGGTGGGCCAAGATAGCTAAATATTCAATATATGCAGAAATACAGTAATCACCCTTAAGGTAGGGTAACACCATACAATACTCCTTTAGGAAGGAATAACTCCACAATGTATATTTGAGGGGCCAAACTCCTTCTACCAAATAGAAGACACAATTCCTACTTCATTCCTTTACAATGATAACCATCTCCTTTATATAGACCTCTATGTAACTATTAATGGAGGGATAACCTCCTAATCCCAATGTAGGCTGACTGTTACTCAATACACCAATTCATAAGTTACTCCATTATCCTAATATATTAGATCCATATAACTAACTAAGGGGGATGTGTGACACATGTTGGTATCTCCATCAACCCATATACATTAATATATCATATCCTTAGTTATAAAGAATTTTAATGTAGATCACAAAGTTAGTTGAAAAGTTTCAATCAAGGTCAATATTTTCAATCCCTAATATGGTAGGACCACAAACTAGGGGTCGAAGACAAGGTGTCAAAACTCTAGGTGAACTTCCTCATAAGGAAGAGATGGAGAAAGGAGGGGGAGTTACTAGATACCTTGTACCAAGGTTCTTTGAGATAGATCAAAAAGTGAGCCAACTTCACTACAATGTGTAAGGCATTTGAAGTGAGATGCAGGGCATACAATCTGATATGAAATCCATATAATTTAGTTTTAAAAATATCATTATGGATTTATAAAATAATCAGTTAAATCAGCTAGCTATCACTATTACATAACCCCACCAAGGTGAATCTCCTAACTAGCCTTATCCAAATCCAAGTACCTTGCCACAACAGAACCTATTATTAAAGGGAGATATGCATAAATTTGATGGAAATGATCCACTCAATTGGAACAACTAAATGGATAATTTTTTTGATCTGCGTTAGATTCTATGTGAACAAAAGTTTACCATGGCATCCTTGTATCTAGATCCTGAACAATTCATTTGGTATCAATGGTTGTGTGTTTAAAAGTAAAAAATGAATCTCAATGTCACCTAGTCAATTTTTATAGAGGAGTTATAATTACACTATAACAATAGTGTGATAGAGAATTACTTCAGCCAATTAATAAAAATTGTGATAAGCTGGTTTAGTCAAGGATTTTATTCATAATTTTGAGAGCCTATCTTTACGTGAGGAGATAATTTTTGATGAGAACCTAAATGGCCTATTTTTTGCAAGCCTCAAGGACCACATTCAATATGAGTTACACATGTTTAATGCATAGTTTAATATTCTAATTCTATTATCACTACATGCAGGGCTGAGGAAAAATTCATGGCCAAAAATAAGAACCATTCACTCACTTTAGATATCATAGCATAATGACACCATCATTTCCTACACCTACTTGAAGGGTATTCTATTTCTATGTATATTGACTATTTGGACATCTTGGCCCACCTATACCTTTTGTGTTGTTTTAATCTACAATATATTATGCATATTTCCAATCATTATAAGTGTGGATAATAATAGAGGGTGTCAGTGGGCTCTACTTCACCTGTATATTGAATGCAGTGACTTACTAGAATAATAAACCCACTTTGGAAGTATAATAATGATAGATCTTATAATAAAACCATGATTTTATTTAGACAATTATATTATTTACTTCATGTATGCATTGAACTTCCATTTTTAGTTAATCAGTCGAGCCACAAAAAAGTATTTATAGGATGGCTATTATCAAAATCAAACCATCCTCTAAGTTAGACTCTTTTTTCGGTATATTACTGTTAATCATATATAATTAATAAATAGCTAAAATTCAAATCTAGTTATTGAACCATGTGTTTTATTAATGATTTTTTCAAGTAAGGTCTTTGTTCTAAAATATTCCAAAGATGTTAAGTATTAAAATTTACACTATGTAATTTTTAAATGCTTAAATGTTCCAAAACCAACTGAAAGTCAAAAACTAAAATATGAATTTTAAAAAACAACAAAAATGAGCAATATCCACAAACATAAATTAGTTAAGCTAATCACCATCTCCTCCAACTCAAGGGATAAAAAAAATAAAAATCATTATTTCCTAATAAATATTATTGAATCTAAAATATGGAACATAAAATGATTCACATAAATATAATTTGTCTAAGATAAAAAACCATTGACTTAACAAATAATTCTAAAAATGAATAATTTTAGGCCTAACTATAATTTTTTCTGGTCATTGATGGACCAAATGATTAAATTTACAAGCAGACTGATGTCCTCTAGCAAATCATCTACTAAAATAGATATCCATCTATTGCATTGGGGAGATCCCATTCTATCTAATTACACCTATCAAACAAAGATAGATCTTATATTACCTTTTTCTCAGAATTGAACTCAAAGCCAAAAAATCATCAAATCATATTTATAATTGATTACAATCTATCAATTTGGGGGATTGAAGACCAAGAAAATTGTTTGAATATTGTAAAAAAAAAAGTACCCTGCTTACCCCAAAATGGGGTTAAACTATAGTGAAATACCTAGAAATGTAATGAAATAACATAAAATATGAGATAGATAATAGAATACATTTTAAAAGGTTCAAAATGATAGTGATTGTTTAGTTGAATTATTTCTAACAAAATTGGTGAAGATATATTAAATTAACTAATAAAGCTCCATAAATTTGGACACTATTAACATCTAAAAAATAAAGACAATATTATCATTAGTGCTATTTATTACAATAATCTATCAGGCTTATCAATTAAAAACTATGTCAAACGTGTGTAATACAAAACTACCAAAACTAGTGCCCCAAATCTGTAAATGAAGTAGGAATCGATGCACAAACAGATCTTCACTACTACCATGAAATGTTTTAAATCTATTTATCTTCTACATATTAAACCATTTGAATTTTTAACCCAATTATAAGAATTAGGCAAAGACACAACTACACTCTAGGGAGCCAATCGAATACATTATTTCTTAAGAGTTTGATGGATTTGTGTGTGAGGCAAGCCTGACCCTTTTATTTTTTCATTTCTTTGATCATGTGTCCATCACCATTAATCCATGTACAAGTCATACCTATTGATATTGAGTGTCATTACTTTTGGCTTGATTTGGTTTTGGATTTAGAGAGATATGTGCATATTTTTGCATTTAATTCTATCTATGGCTAGGTGATTATTCATGTTGATTAATAATAGTTATAAAAAGTAACAAAAATCTAAAAATAGAGTAGCGTCTACTTAAGAATATATCAATGTCGTTCCTCCAACAAAGCAACATTGATAATAACTTCTCATTTGTTTTTCCCAATTAGAATCCCCTAAATATTATTTTTTAATGCCATCCATTAACCTTCTTGCTAGTTGACTTTGCCAAACACCAAAATATTTTTTACACACAAAAAGGATGCATTTCTACTGGCTCACAAACCTAGAAATAATTATAGTTTAAGCACAAATGGATCCTATAGTCTCCCTTTAGTACTAATAACACATCCTACACTCAAATTAGCTAAACAGGTCAATTTTTTTTTCTTTTTAAAACCAATAGTTCCTATTATTATTTTAAGCATAAGGAGCATTCTAACACAAATTTTTTTAAAGTGGAAGGAGTTTTCACACATGAAATTTACATAGTAGTTATTTTTCAAGGATAAGGTAATGGTTTTAAAATTCATATTCGTTTGAAGAAATATAAGAGTCTTTGGACTTAACATAATTTTTGTAATTGAAGAAATATCTATGAACTAAAAATAATAGTGTCTTTTTTAACTTTAGTAAAAAAATAGTGGATGCTTACATTATGTAGTGTTTGGAAGCCCCAAGAATCCATTCTATAATAAAAATAGTAACAAATACCATGTGTGTGTGTGTGTGTGTGTGTGTGTGTGTGTGTGTGTGTGTGTGTGTGTAAAGTTTATTTTTATTATACAATTGTATTATCCTTTTGGGGTGAGGTAACTACTAATTCTTATCTTTCCCTCGCCTCAAATGTTGGCCATATTAGTGGGGTCATGCCATAAGATCATGTTTTTCATATTTGGTATATTTTTTTAGATTCAATGGGGCCATGTTTTGGAAACATGTTCTCCACATTGATACTTATATCATTTTTCACATTTATCTATATAATGGGGACATGCTTTAGAATCATGTTCTCCACATTTACATAAATTTCTAAATTGGCCAAAGAGCACAAATATGATTCAGATTTATAAATACAACATAATTCTATACATTGGTATCATTGTTAGACATAGTTTCATCATGAAACATATATAAGGTGTACATGATATGAAATTTATGCATAATATTTCAAAATTAAAATTAGTTTTAGATTCTAAAACTCTTTTATGATGTTTTATCACATCACAAACTTTTACATACTGATACCAAGATCATACTTTATTGAGTTAATCTACTACAATAGTTGGTTCAATTTTTGTTATGGTTGAGGTCATTAAACCACACATTCTTGCCAAATTTTTAATTTGGACTTGATTTTATTATCCAACCTCACCAAGTGACAACTTATCTTTGCTCTAAGGTTGGGGATCTCTCTCTCTCTCTCTCTATATATATATATATATATATATATATATATATCTCCTTGGATATAAGCACTTTCAAGATTTATCTATATTTATGTAATCTTAGTTTTAGATAATTACAATGATATATATTTTTCAAATCAACTTTATAATAGGCAAGGTAATTACATTGACACACAGGTGTAATCTTAAACCTTGCTCTTTCAATTTCAATCTATTTCAACTACTTTAAATTCTAGATTATATGTATTGATTATATATTGTAACATACTATTGGTTGTAGGTCAGTAACCAGAAAAGCATTCAAGTTGGTTACATGCAAAGAGAAGGTGTGTTATACACACCTAGGTATGCATTTCTTTCCCTTAAACTAGAAATTTCATTATTAGATTAAAGGGAGAGAAATGTAGACAATATTTATTGATTATATAACACCTTAGTTTTGTACATTTGACAAACTAAAAACTTGATTGTTCATCTCAAATTTGGAACTTTCTTGCTTTCACAAATCTTACATCTGCTCTATCTTGTGTCCCTTGGCCTATCTCTTTGTCCAACTAGTCTTATGTTATTGACCTAGGCCTTCTATCTTGCTTGAAATGTTTAAAATGTACCTATCTTCAACTATTACAAGTTCTAAGCCTATCCCCACTTTATTATTCCCTTGACACTGATGTTTGAGATAAACACTAGCATCGACATTAGTGTCTTGACCCAATACAAGTGCTTAGTGCCCTAAAGTCATCTATTTTACAAATAAAATGTATCCTAATGGTCATCCTAATTGATTTAATATGGGTTATTTATCCAAATAGATTTATATAAACATAAGATTAACCCTCATTCATTCCTCACCTAAAATATATGAAAAATTACTTCATGTTCATACCAAAACACATTCAATTGAACAAAACTTTCTTAATTCTATAACAGTTATATGAACGACACATTTACATAATTGAAGTAATAAAGGAGCAACCTAAGAGCCTGATTTGTCAAGTTATAAGCTAGATCATTATTGTACTTATTTTTCACATATTGCATGATTCACATACAAGCCAATATGTGGAGGAGAACTACATCAATCTGAGGCCCTTTTAAAACTATTGGCTATGTAGGCATCACTCACTGATAGAGGAATCCTTCAAATCAGCTTGATAATGTGCGCTTACTAATCCAATTTTTTTTGAGGTCACTACGAAGATGAAAAATTAAGGTTTTGATATTTAATGATAAGTTTCAATCTATAACCTAGATATGAATACACTAGAGTGAAGGTGAAGTAAAATATAAAAACATCCAGTTGGTCATATCTTTTGTTATCAGGTATTATATATAGTGTAGTTTCATCAAACCCAAATATTAACATTAGTGCAATCATTCCATGGTGATGTTAGTGTCTAGAGCTCTAGAAGCATATAATCTAGAATCTGATGACTATTCAAAAAATAGTCTTCCATCCTACTTTATACCCATTCAAGAGCCAACATAGTGTTAAAAGTAGAACAAACTAAGTATATTACTTATTTATCATTTTCATACATAACTTAGTTGTAATTTCTATATTTAACCTATTCTCAACATAATAATTTTAGTGTATATTTACATCTAAGTTTGGCAAGCAATTGGTTTGTTATAGATCTGATTGTTATCCTTGTGCATTATATTTTATATATTTTAAAGCTTATCTACCCAAAATAGGATCCTCATCTATTTTAAGGTTAAGTAGAAAGAAGGATTTTTGGGGAGAAGGGTTCACCCCCTTGAAAATTCATTAATTTTTTTATCAAATGATCAGGATCCTTAGTTGATCCAATCAATAAAAAGAGAGAGAAGCAAAACCTAGATGAAATTAGCTCCAAACCCTAACAACACTCATTTCATTTTTGTAGAATGATTTATGGTTTGCTTATTTTGTAAGGACTAAAAAATGAAATTAGAATAAACCTTTAACATAGATATTTGTTGGATAAATATATTTATAAAACTTTGGATAAAATAAAAATGTTGAGCCTCTAATTTTCTTTGCTTTAAATATTATTTTTATTTTTATTTTATATTTAAGAAGATTTAATAAAGGTATCTCAAATTTCTAAGTGGTTTTCATGGTTTTGATTTGAATTTCATTAAGGAGAATGGTTAATGAGTTTTAAAATTTATTTGGGACTTAGTGTTCATGTTAAACACCAATTAAGCATCATATATTTAATGTGAAAAAAGTGTTTTAAGTTATCCTTATATTTAAAATAGCAATGTACATTTTATTACATTTCTGTCTTATAAGGAGTGTAATTTAATTAAAGGTTATGAACATATGAGAGAGGCAAACAAGTAATAAGGATTCTTTTATTGCCTATATTTAAGATTTTTCTTTGGATATATGCTGAGAGTTTTGTAAATAATTATTTTTTTGTTCCCATTGAGTAACAATTTATTGACATTGATGTATACAATTAACATGAGAGGGCAATACATGTTGTCTAAAAAGTGTTTGAATGCTATCTATTAACTAAATATAAATAGTATATAGACATGATTTGATAAATATTATTATATGCACACTCCAAAAATGCATTAAAGAACTATTTTAGTTAATCAAATGAGACAATGGAAAAGGAAATAAAATTAGAAGTAATTAAAAAATGTATAAAGAAAAAAATATAATAAAAATTTAGTTATACCCATTTTTTATAACTAGAAAATCAATGACCAAGATGATCTAGTGTTGTGTGTGGAAAATTAGTTACAACTTTTTAATTCTTTCTAAAGTTTAAACGAGATGATCTAGTATTATTTGTGGAAACTTAGTTTTAACTTATTATTTTTCTCTAAAATTGAAATGAGATAATCTAATATTATGTGTAGAAAATTAGTTTCAACATCTTAATTTTTTATCTAAAAGTTAATCTCTATCTCAATATTTATTTTGATTACATACTTAAGTATTACAAGGAATCACTGAATTACATAGAATGTCGGTATATATAACAAATTATATTGATAAGTAAGTATACATTTAAATCAATTATTTTTTTGGTTAAATAACCATGACAATGATGAATAAGGTTTTTTTGGGTAAGTAGCAATGACAATGATGAGTAAGCATACATTTAAATTAGTGAGGTTTTTGGCTAAACAATCACAACTAAAGAACATCCACATTGTCAAAACCATTCAAATCATGATCCTAACCTTAATCATTTGACTTTCTATATTAGATATCTAGAAAAATTTATATCTTAGTGGATGGATATAAATAACCATCATCTTCATTAATTAGACTACAACCCTTTTCGTTCTCTCTCCTAATATTATATATAACAATTAGATTTTAAAACATACAAATAATTTTCACATTTTACTAAATTAATTATATTTTATAAACAAGAGGTCAAAAAAATCAATTTGAACACTTCTTTCTTTGACAATTATGCACCAAAGAATTATTTTAATTATGTATGCACCAATGGTTATAAGGCAAGTCTTAGTTCAGTCATGTTAAATTAGAGCAAATGCAATTCCAACACATTTTAACGTGAATTTATAATAAAATGTTCTTAATCTTTATTATTTCAAGGATTTAAAGCGCTTTCCTCCTCCAACTCATCATTTACCACTATGAACAGGGTCTAATATAAATTTGAAAAATCATTTCAATGGAGATTACATACAACATTATTAAAAATGTTGACCAAAATCTATATATTAATTTATTAAATATTCATGAATATGAATATGAATAGATTGAGAAGACACTGAAGATTTTGGTGTTACCATTTCCAATCAAGAATGTTCAGACATTCTTATTATACATATGTCTTTACATAACATGTCTCCTCAACTCGTCAACTTAAATAACACATCTTACCCTCAAATTAGTTAATCGGCTCAAACTACTTTGCTTTTTAAAATCAATGGTTCATATTATTTTTTCATTTTCACACATGTTTTAAAAAAAAAAAAGCCGAAGGAGCATTCACACACGACTTTTAAATAATATGTTTCATTTTTTCTCTAAGGATAAGGGAATGGTTTTAACATTCATATTCATTCAATGACTATTAGTATTGTGTCTCTTCTATTAAGAATTATAGTTTTAATATTGTATTAAGAATTGTAATTTGAATTATAGAAGAGTCTTTTTTTTTTTTTTGATTTTATGTCTAAAAGTATTACATGAAATCATTGAATTATATAGAATGTTAATATCTCTGCCTATATTTCAGAAATAAAATATAGTAGATTTAAAATGCTGAATAAGTATCTATCTAAATTAGTGAACACCTGTAGTTAAGTAGCCATGAGTAAGGGGCATCCATGCCATTAAAATTACCTAGGACACAATCATGACCTTAACTGCTTGACTCTCTATTTTAGGTATCGAGAGGTATATCAGAGTTGTTGCCAGAATCTAGATAATGCGAGTGCAATGAAGACATGATCACACAAGATAAACAAGTGCACACCACAAGATGCTAAAGCAATTTGACAATAACAATAAGATAAATTACACAAGACAAAATGGAGAAAACCAAATTTGAATTAGCATGAGATGGCCAAAGTGAGGAATACAAATAGGAGAGTACAAAAGTAACTCCTCCACAAAAGGTGGACAAGGCACCCCAAGAATAAAATGTAACTCCTCTATGAAAGGTGGTGACAATGTGCTAAGAATAGAGAAGTAACTCCCATCAAGGGAGTTACTTATGACATTCTTATGACACCTATGACACATCTATGACACACACCTCCACATAAGCTAGCCTATCCCACAAATGTAGGAAAACTCCACGTATGCACAAGAAATACAATTTCCCTAATTAATAAATAGGGAAAAATAAAAACCTACACTAATACCCCCCATAAGCGTAGCTTAGGTGGGTAGTGTGGAAATAGAAAATGTGTCTCAGCAACTAGGCTTGATGAGGTACCCATGTACAAATGCAATCTCTCATAAGATAGAGAAAAGGAGAAAACCCATAGGAAAAATAAGAAAGAAGAGGCTAGAAGGCCCCCCTGAAGATGATGCTGCTACAGATGTGGGCCACACCCCAAGAAGAGCTCGTAGATGAATGAACTTGCTCTCAGTGAAAGGTTTGGTGAAGATGTCTGCAACCTACTCTAAAGATTGGCAAAATATCAAGTCAATGACCTGACTATGAATAAGCTCCTGAATGAAATGCATGTGAATCTCTATGTGCTTGGTCCACTGGTGCTAAACTGGATTCCTGCAAATCTATATGGTACTCTGATTGTCACAATAAATGATGGTGGGCTGCCTAATAGGAATGCCAAACTCAAAAAGAATCCCCTAAAGCCAAATAACCTCAGTAGTTGCATTAACAGCTCCCTTGTACTCTGCCTCTGTGGATGATATAGCAATAGTATTCTGCTTCTTGCTAGACCAACTGATAGGACCAAAACCTAGAGAGAAATTGTAATTAGAAGTGGACTTGCGAGTTTGAGAATTGCCAGCCCAGTCTGAATCTATATATCCAACCAAGTTAACCTTTGTGCTAAATCTGTAATGAATCCCGTATCTATGTGAACCTTGTATGTAATGCAAGATCCTCTTAGCTGCTTTTTAATGTAGATAATGGGGTTCTTGCATGAATCTAGAGACAAGTCCCACTATATATGAAATGCTGGGCCTGGTGTGAGTCAATTAGAAGAGACTACCAACAAGTTGGTGATATTGAGTGGCATCAACCAATGGTGAAGAACAATCAGCCTCAAGCTTGAATCTTTATAGAAAGGGAGTCAAAAATGGCTTACAATCAGCGATGTGAAACTGAGTCAATAAGTTGAGAGCATACTTAGGCTATGCAAGAGAAATCCCTAAATCTGACTGTGAGATCTCAATGCCAAGGAAGTAGTGCAAAAAACTCAAGTCTGTCATGTCAAATCTATCCTGAAGAGATGCCTTCACCACTGCAATAGCCGATGAAGAACACCCAGTGATCAAAAGGTCATCAACATATAGAACCAAAATCAGAAGCGAATCATCCTACTGTAAGAAGTAGACATTAGGATCTAAATGGCACCTAGTGAAACCTGCTATGAGAAGGAAGGAATCCATCTTGGCATACCAAGCGCGAGGGGCCTGTTTGAGGCCATAAATAGTTTTCCTAAGTCTGCATACTAAGGAAGAATCTTGAACATATCCTGGTGGCTGCTCCATGTAGATCTCCTCCTCAAGGTCTCCATGAAGAAAGGCACTCTTCACATCCATCTGATGCACATCCCAACTATGAGCTATGGCAATAACCAAGGTGAGTTAGATAGAAGTCATCTATGCAATGGGTGCAAAGGTCTCTGAGTAGTCAATGCCTGCCACCTGTGAGAAACCTTGGTGACCAATCGTGCCTTATACTTATCAACCAACCCATCTATTGCAAATTTGGTCTTATATATCCACCTACATCGAACCATCTTTCTTCCCTTAGGAAGTGAAGTCAAATCCCAAGTGTGATTTTTGATTAAGGAAGAATATTCTTCCTCCATAGCACTATCCCACTCAGGTACCCCCGATGCCTCTCAAAAAGTCTATGGATCTAAAACTAAAGCAAAGAAGGCATGTGGATCTCTCTAAAAATCCCCCTAGTACGTTTGTCATCTATGGGATCTCCTACCCAAGTGCCAGCACTCTCAAGTGTCTGTCTAGCCCAAAGTGGCTCAAAAGTGGGCGAGTCAAGGGCTAACTCCTCATCCTCTGACTGACTAGAGGTGGATGACACTGCATCACTGTCTAAAATCAAAGAAGAATAAGATGTCTCTAGCTTAAGAACTTGCTATGGCTGATCTGAATTTGATGAGGAATCATCATGAAGAAGTAGATCTGATGAGGGAGAAGAAGTGTCAAGTGTTGAGTCTCTAAGACTCTCCTGAAAGTGGACACTTCTCTCAATGAATAACTCATGTGTGAATGGATCTAGAAGGTGATATCCCTTAATACCATCCAGATATCCTACAAAGATGCAAGGCTTGGACTGACATTCCATAGCTTTGCATTTCTTCTTTGGAATGCAGGCCATGGCTGGGGATTTGAAAACCCTAAGGTGCTCAACATCAGGTTTTCTTTTATGCCAAGCTTCAAAGGGTGTTATCCCTTTCAAAGCTTTATGAGGAACCCTGTTCTAAATGTAGCAAGCATAATTGATCGCTTCGGCCTAGTACTGTGGTGCTAGGGATTTGGAGTGAATCATACAGATACCCATCTCTTTCAAGAACCTATTCTTGCATTTTGCAACTCCATTCTGTGAAGGACTGTAAGTGACTGTGCACTGCAAATCAATCCCCTTTATGGTGCAAAACTACTCAAACCTGATGCTAACATACTCCCCTCCATTATCAATTCGAAGAACCTTGATGGATTTCTCACTCTGTTTCTCAACAAGAGCCTTGAAGTCTAGAAAATTTTCAAACATTTCAGACTTTTGTTTGAGAAAATATATCCAAGTGTACCTAGAGAAATCATCAATGAAAGTGAGGATGTATTTGGCCCTTGTGAAAGATGGTTTGGGAAATGGTCCTGATACATCACTGTGGACTAACTCCAAAGGTTGTGAATCCCTCCAAGCTTTGCCTTTGTCAAATTTTGCTTTGGGATGCTTCCTAAGGGAGTACCCCTCGCAAAGTCCTTTTGAGAATCAGACACGAGGCAAGCCAATGACCATGTCATGTTTGCAAAGTTGCTCAAGATAGCGGTAGTTAAGGTGGCTAAACCAATCATGCCATAATTTGCTAACTCCATCTAAATGAGTCAGCAATGCTATAGGAGAAGAATCTGATGCAAAATGTGAAAAGGTGTATAACCTGGCTTGGTGATCTGCGCTTCCCACTACCACTGTAGTATCACTATGCAACTCCCTGATAGACACTAAATCTGGTGAAAACTCAACTCTCATGCCCCAACCAATGTGAGTGATTTGGTACATTGATAAGAGATTGGTTGAAAGAGAAGGAACACTTAAAACATTATTGAATGTTCCTCCTTCCATTTCAACTAACCCTCTCCCTGCAACAGAAACTAATGTGTCATCACCCAAACTAATTAAAGTCATGCTACAAGGCTCTAAAGATGAAAACTCAACTAGTGAAGAGTCCATGTGGTGAGAAGCACCCGAGTCTATGACCCATGAAGATGTAGAAGCTATAATTGCTACAAGAGCCTTGCCCTTTTCTTTCTCCTTACCCTTACCTTTTGCCTTAGTAGAATCTTGGGTTGATGAATTCTGCTTGATGGACTCAGGAACACCTATATTTTTCTTCTCTAGAAGATGAGTTAGGTGGTCTATTTGTTTCTTCATGCACTTGTGTTCATCATGCCCTGCATTTTTACAATAGGCACACTTAACCTTCTCCTTCTTAGATTTAGCATTGGAGGATGAAGTCTCAGTGTTGTTTTTGGCAGGATTAGTGTTTTCTTTCTTCTTCTCTTGATCCTTATTCTTTTTCTTCTTCTCCTTTGTTGAAGTCTTATCCTTACTATTTCCAACTATCAAGGCTTGAGGTTGAGTAGACTTCATTATGCCCATCTGAATTAGTTTATCTTGCTCCCTAGTCAAGTCAATAATGAATGAATCCAAAGAAGGCATTTTCCATGTAGTGCCAAGGGCACTTTTTGTGGCATGGAAAGTGGAGATAAAGACTGAATAACTAGGACATAACTTTGTGAGAATAGAAAGAATAAGCTGATCATCTTTCTTCTCTATTTTGCACTCTTTCAATTGCAATCCAAGGGCCTTAAACCTAGTGAAGAAGTTCTGTAGGGTGTCAAAGTTGCTAAGACTTAGACTTATGAGTTTGTTTTCGAGCTCATGACCTCTCATTTCATCAAGCTTCCCAAATTTTTTTTCTAAGGTGTCCCATATGTCATTAGGAGTTTGGGAGGATTCTAAGTGGAAGAGAATTTTTGGAGACAGAGACAAGCTCAGTACCCAAAGGCTTCATCACTATAGTTGTACCACTTAACCTTTTCAGCATCTATTTTGGGTTCTACTTCTGTACCCATGGTGATCCTATACAACCCTTTGCTTCTAAGAATGATTGAAATTTTAACTTTCCATTCATGATAGTTGAAGGGTGTTAGGGGTTTAAGTTGAAAAGAATCCATTTTTTAGCTAAATTTAGGTGAAGTTGTGTTGATTGCAAGTTGTGAATGTATGCAAAAAAGGAGAATGAAAGTGAAAATTTGTAAGTTGTGAAAAGCAATCACATCCCCCTAAAATATTGAGCCCCCCCAAATATGCAAGTTCATGCTCAAAAGACATTGGACTCAGCCGAAAATGCGTCTTAGAGCAATCAGTGCAAGACTAAAGCAAATAGGACGTCAGACTCAGCTGAAAATGCGTCCCAGATGACCCAAATTTTTGGCACTTTATAAACTAGTGTGTTCTTGAAAAATAACAAGTCTACACTATGGAGAATTGAATTACAAGCACTTTTGCAAAAAATGGCACCCAAAATTGAGCTACTATTTTCAAGATTTTAAAGTTACAATTTTCTCGTAAATTAATGTTTTTGCAAAAAAAGCACTAAAACATTAAAAAATGCCTGTTATGGGGAGAGAAAGTGGCCTTCCAACCACTTGTTGGATTTGACATAGAATGAAGAATCCAAGTGAGGTTTTTTATGAGGGGGAATTGGCCTCCTACCAATCCGGGCCTCACCCTTCATCTTCGTAGGTCGAAGATACAAGTTGAAATTAAACCTCTAAACTGCCTTTTTGAATGCTAATTTCAAATTTGATTTTAAATCAAACATTCAAATTACTAATTTTAAGAATATCAAAATAATTAAAAAGCAGATTTACAAGAAAAATAGAGTGGGCCCACCAAAAGAGGCATGGGAAACCAAGAGAAGAAGCGCCATATGCAAGAAATCACTGTCCAAAAAATTTTAGTAGAAAAGAAAAAACCTGAGACCTGCTAGAAATACTGTACGGCCTAGCGCCTTGCTGGAGAGCGATTAGAAGCTAGGCACATAATTATTTTCCAAAAAAAATAGACCTGATTTGCTTACTTGCTAGAAGGACAGAGACTAAAGTTGGCGCTGACTACTGACCAAAAGGGCACGCTATACGGCCTGTGGCAGAGCTAAATGCTTGCTAAATTATTGGCAAATAGAAAACCAGTTAGAAAAATCACCATACGGCCTGCTCAAGGCACTTTGCTGCTATAAAAAGGAGGCATAGTAAGGCTAAGTCTGCTGGAACTGAAGGCACCCAGCTGGAAGGAGTGTGGCGCAGCAAGTAGAAAGTTGACATGGAGCAGCTGAAGTGTCCTCTTTCTTTCCTCAAGCTGGAGTCACACAAAACATAATGCAAATTAGGGTGGTGTCCAAGAGCAACAAACAAAATGCAGAGTATTTGTTTTGCAAAATAATCAAAAAAATACCTCCATCTTATTAAAGCCACAACAAATCAATCAAGACACCCAAAAGGCCAAAGATACCAGAAATGATATATATATTTTTTATTTTTGATCAAATCTAAAAATAAAAAAACTCTACTCCTCTTGATTTCAAAATAAGTTAAAAGCCTGATCATACACAAGATTACCGAGAAAGCTCTGATACCATATCAGAGTTGTTGCCAAAATCTGGATAACACGAGTGGAATGAAGACGTGATCACACAAGATAAACAAGTGCACACCACAAGATGCTAAAGCAATTTGACAATAACAAGAAGATAAATTGCACAAGACAAAATGGAGAAAACCAAATCTGAATTAGCATGAGATGGCCAAAGTGAGGAATACAAATAGGAGAGTACGAAAGTAACTCCTCCACAAAAGGTGGACAAGGCACCCCAAGAATAGAATGTAACTTTTCCATGAAAGGTGGTGATAAGGTGATAAGAATAGAGAAGTAACTCCCATCAAGGGAGTTACATATGACATTCTTATGACACCTATGACACATCTATGACACACACCTCCACATAAGCTAGCCTATCCCACAAATGTAGGAAAACTCCATGTATGCACAAGAAATACAATTTCCCTAATTAATAAATAGGGAAAAATAAAAACCTACACTAATGAGGTATTTGTACCTTGATGAATTTGTATCAAGAGACTTTGGACTTAATATAATTTGTGTAATCGTACAAATATTTATAAATTAAAATTAAGTGTATTTTTTACCTTTATTAAAATATATGATGGATGCTTACATTATGTAGTTTTTGGAAGCTCAAAAAATCCCTTGTATAATAAAAAAAATAACAAATTTTATATATATCTTTTCATTTATGAAAAAATAAATAATTTGTTTGAAATATTAAATTGCATTAAGTTCATGCCATACACAACTAATTTTCATAGGAATGATGTCAAATGATGTCATGAATTAGGCTATGTTAGGGTCATCTATTCATTTTTTAAAAGATATTTTTACTCATTACCAAAAAAAACATAACACAAACTTGATACAATTTTCCCCACATTTCACCACATAAAACCTTAATATAAAAATAATAAAAATGGAGGGCTTATTTACCCTTCCACCTCATTTTTTTCTCAACCTTCAAAGAGGTAGATGAGAAAGGGATAAGGGTGTTCTTCTTTTGATAATTTATCCAATCCAATAATAGCTATAATGTCTTGAAAGTTCATTATAAAGTTTCAAAGTTAGTTTAACTCCTTGAGTCATTTCATATTGTTCTTCACCCACAATCGAAGGTTGAGAGAAGAACACTATATCTTGAAAGGGAGGGAAAAGGGAAAACAAGATGGTTACCTACCAATAGATTTTTGGAGGAAAAATAAGGATAAGAGGAAGGAGTGGAGGATAACAAAGAAAATATTCACTTATAGATTAAGAAGGGGAAGAATATGTGTTAGCCCTATAAGGGATTGGTTTTAACATCCAGATTCATTCAATATTATATCAATCATTGTTGTATTGTGCCTCTCATGATTATGTTTATTGTATTAAGAGTTGTAATTTTAGTTACAGAAGATATTCTATATTAAGAATTATAATGTAAATTATAGAAGTCTTTGAACCTAAGATAATTCAATTGTAATCGTAAAAATATTTACAAATAAAAAGTAAGTGCCTTTTTTTACCATTATTAAAAAAATAGTGGATGTCTACATTACACAACGTTTGGAAGCCCAAAACATCCATTGCATAATAAAAATAATAAAAAATATATAAATAATTTCATAGATGAAAAACAAGTAATTTGCTTGAAATATTGTACAACATCAACTTCATGCCATATAGTACTAAATTTCATAGGAATGGTGTTGTGAATTAGGTCAGGTTAGTGTCACCCATTTATTTTTTTTAACTCATTACCAATACACATGTGACATAAACCCAATACAATTTACACCACATAAAACATTAAAATGAAAATAATAAAAATGGGAGGGCTTATTCACTCTCCCACTTCATTTTATTCTCAACCTTCAAAGAGATAGAGGAGAAAGGGATAATATACCTTAAGAAAAGGAAAACATATCTTGAGAGACAAACACTATATTTTGAGAGGGAAAAAGGACAAGAAGATGGTTTCCTACCAATAGAATTTTAGCAAAAAAGTAAGGACAAGAGGAAAAAGTGTAGGGTAACAAAGAAAATATAAACTTATATATTAAATAGAGGAAGAGTATGTGTCACCCCCATGAAACAAAAGATAGAGGTATGTTATTATTTAATTGATAAATGAATTTAATTTATGTTTATGTAATTCAAATAAACAATCATAAAAAAAAAACACATTCAAAAAATTCTAGGAAAAAGTTTGAACTAAACCTGGAAAATCTTAGGTAGATAACTCTTTAAAAACCTCTAAAAATTATACAAAAAACCTTGAAGTTCATCTAACTCTTATCTCTTTTCCCAATTTAATTTTTCTCTCTTTTTTTCATTGTTGCATGAAATTTTTTAAAAAAAAATTTCAATTGCATATTAGTTTTAATTTTATCCATCCTCATTATCTCTAATCATTATTCAACTCTATCAATCATTTATATTGGTTTCCAAGAAAAATATGAATTATTTCCAATAGACCAAACAATCAAACAAAAAAAATATTTTCAAGACAATAAAATGTAAATTTGATTGTGCAAATGGGATAAAAAATAGACTTAGCAAACATGATTATTTTTTTATTTTTTATAAGTTTAATGAATATTTTAAATACTAAGCATGTATGGTGGCCAATAGTCTACCATGTGAAATTTTAATTAAGAAAGTGTTGCATAGTGTGGGTTATGGTGGGTCTAGCATTAATGCAGTTGTATAGCATGATATTGATGAGGATTACAAAAACAATATGCACCTCAATGGTTTTGGAATCCTAGGGGTCACCTATGCACTAGTCCTTTCACATATCCCAACACTTAACCTTTATACTTTATGTGTTGATGCATCACTCAAGTTTAATTGTGTAGTCACTTGAGGATCAAAAAGTAAACTAAGAAGGGTCATGGTTAGTTGGCAATGGTATCATTCATATAGTCATGCACGTGCCTTGCATGCACTGGGTTACTTGGAGCTTTCGCCATACCATCCTAACAATGCATGAATCATTTAGCTACTCATATAAAATAAAACACAATGACACTAATCTTACTAAGTACTCCATCATTAAATAAACATAATAATGTTAAGTCTAAGAATAACATATAACAACATTCTATAAGAATACCACCAAAATTGTTCATTCCTTGATAGTCTATGATTACAAGTCTCACAATGGTTCTCAAAGGTACCATTGTATTACTTTCCAAGAAAAAATTATTACTAAAAACTAAACAATCAATCATTTTTTTTCAAGACAATAAAATGTAAATTTGATTGTGTAAATAGGATAAAAATTAGACTTAATAAATAGTATTTTTTTTTACAAGTTAAATGAAGATTTTAAATATTAAACATGTATGACAACAAATATGACATCTTGAGAATGTTTTTTTAAGAGAGTGTTAGATAGTGTGGCTTATGGTGGGTCTAGAATTCATGTAGTTGTACAAAATGATATTGATGAGGATTACCATACCTATAAACACCTCAATGTTTTTAGAAGCCTAGGGGTGACCCATGCACACATCATAAAAGTTTCTTTTTGCACTCACTTGAGGCATAGAAAGTTAAATTAATAAGGGTCATGGTTAGTTGGCAATGGTATCATTCATATAGTCATGCACTATCAACTTGCATGCATAGGGTTATTTGAGATTTCTCCATACCTTTCCAAATCATTAGGAGACTTATTTTTTTATAAGTACTCATTCATTTAATAATCATAACAATTTTAATTCCAAGAATAAAATATAACAACATTATATAAAAATGCCATCAAAATTGTTGATTACTAGATAGTCCATTCATTTTTTTTAACTCATTACCAATACAAACGTGACACAAACCCAAAACAATTTACACCACGTAAATTTTTAAAATAAAAATAATAAAAATGGGAGAGATTATTCACCCTCCCACTTCATTTTATTCTAAACCTTCATTTTGGAACTAGCTCTCTTTTTCTTTCCCAGGTCTCTACCTTAGATAGACATTACACAACCTTATGTGTCAGTTAATAGCTCAACTACCACCAATTAACAAGTAATACTTTTGTCATCCACTTGGTAGTTAACACGGTGGTCTACTCTAATTCAACTACTAGATTGTCTTTATTCACTTATCATCTACCCAATAGAATCAATTCGTTATTCATAACTCTCATTTTTTATCATCCACAATCTCTATTACAATCTTTTGATACACATGGTATTTTCATGTCTCAATCTTTTTATTTTGTCATATGTGCACATGGACTTAATTTTATTATCTTGTGCATGTATTATTTGAAATCCCTAATGGAAATGAGTGCATGAAATGGCCAGGTCTATGCTTCCATTATCTACTCCTTTGTTCTACTAGCACTTGTATCTACTTTCATCTATCATGTGTGCACATTCCTGGTCTTAGTTATTCTTTTCCAAAGTCTAGGTTTAACATCATCCATACTAAATTGGTTGTCCATCCTCAATCAACCTTCTCATCCTTCCTTCTACATGACCTTTTTTTTCACCTCTTTATTTTTATATCCTCGTCACATCTTTTCACTTTGAGATTTACTTACTTTGTGTTTTACTTTCTCACATCTCTTCTTTTTGTGGCTTTCTCTTTCTACAAAATCTAAGTGACTTTAAGAATTCCAACACATCCCTTATAGGTCATTGCATATAAAAGATGTGTATTTAATATTTTATTACATAGTACATTACATATAAAAGGTGTTTACAAGAAACAAGAATGTGGAAACAATTAGGAGAGAAACTACTGTAGAGATCCCATGACTACCTTATTTTTTATTGAGATGATCCACTAGTGACATGTCTATTTTAGTCATGTAAAATAAATACAAGATGCATTCCTTTGCATATTTTAGTCATGTGTAGCAAGATTGCATTAGTAGTATGTAGACCTAAGAGTATGTGATAGCATATAGTTCTATTTATGCCAATTTTGGGGGCAGGAGTGAAATTTAATAGATGATATCCCTATCATGGTTCCCACACTATTTAGGTTGATGTGTTTCCTTATTGACTGATTGATGGCAGACATTCCTATTTGAAGCTCCCACATTGATTTGATTCATGTGTTTTTGATAGTGAATGGTTGATAAAAAATTGATGAATTCCTTCATTACTTTCATTAAGTCCTATGAAACACAAATTACCTTGTAAGGCCTAAGGGTTAGCGAATAGTTAGTCCTCACACTAATTTGTACACCATAATAATTCATTATTATAAATAGTTAGTGAGTTATTTATATTTGGGTAGTAATTAGTTATCAAAATATTGTTATTAACAAATTACGGTAATAAATTAGAATATAATATTGTTTAGATATATTATTATGAGCTATAACAATATATTGTATATAGAAGATTGAGATATTTGGGTGACAATTTAATGGAAAAATAATCTCTAATAATATATGAATGATATTATTATATATATTTAACACCCATATGGTTTAAATAATTAGAGTGTGTAGAACTATGAGAGTATGGAAAACACAATTATGGTTTTGAAATAATTATCTATGTGTTTAGCTCAATTTCAGAGTGCATAAGATAAATCTTTGTGTAGTCTCATACTATACCTAACAATAGGACATCCCTATAGGTGTTAAAAATTTGAAAGGTCTTAGGGCTTGTTAGGAAGAACAAGATAGGATATCCATTGTGTTTTGATCATCTTTAATCTCTTCCAAGCTTGATATGGTTTGATATGAGTACATTATAATCCTTTTTGGAATAGGTGGTTGGTTTGTCGACCAAACATGATGAGAGACTCATAACATGTTCTTAGACATTATTCACCCAGCTTGATGTGTTGTAAGTTTTAGTTTGCATTAAAGAAGCATTGGAAATGTAGTTATCAAACAATAGCTTTAACTTTGACAACATTTATTGTCAATGATTTTGCCCTCCTAAGTAATAGAGAAAATGTATTTCTAGGTGGAATTGGATGTCAAGGTCATGGAAAAACATGTAAAACACCTATATAGACATTATAAAATTGATATATTTTCACCTAGGGGTCTTAGAGGTAAGCATGCATATTAGAGATTGAGAATTTGTCTCTTCATTATGAAAAAGTTATATTTTAGGGCATGTTACTAAAACTTATGCCACAAATTAGTCTCAAAGGTCCAACCAAGTGGTTGAGGTCTCAATAATATAGTTTAAACATTTAGATGAGGGATATTATGGGTTTTCAAAGTTAATTATAGTTTCCATTCTATGCATGCCTGAAGTTAGGCTAAACTTCTACATTCTTCTTGTATTTGGAAGTGTGTTTTTAGGCCAGAATGGGTAGTGGATTTGTTGACTAGGAATGATGGGAGGCCAAAAATTTGGTCCTAAATGTTATTAATCCATCAAGATGTGTTGGTAGTGCTAGTTTGTAGTGGATAATCACTATAAATGGAGTTCTTAGATAATAATTCAAACTTTAACAACATTTTTTGTTAGTGTTTCTATCCTCTTGAACAATAGTGAAAATGTATTTATGGGTGGATTTGGACATTAAGGTCATGGAAAAATATGTAATTCACATATCTATAAATTTTAAAAGTAATATAGTTTTATTTGGGGGTCCTAGAGGTAAAAATTCTTGTTAGATTTATAAAAGTTGTCTATTTACTACCAAAATGTTGCATTTTAGGACCCATTACTTCAACTTATGCCAAAAATTACTCTTGAAGGTTTGACCAAAAGTTTTCTATGGTGATGAAATATTTATTACACATGCAGAGGAAGGATATTATTGTTCACCTAAATGGGTTATAATTTTTTTCTTTGCATGTCTGAAGTTACGCTAAAATTCCACATTTTTCTTGTATGGGGAAGGGTGTTATTAAGGCCGAAATGGGTGGTGGATTTATCAATAGAGTGTGATGAGAGGATAAGAACATGGTCCTTTATGTTATCAACCCATAAAAAATATTGGTATTGATAGTTTTCATCAAAGAAGAACCACATATAGATTTCTTGAATAATTCAAATATTGATAACATTTGTTGTTAGTGTTTCTGCCTTCTTGAACAATAGTGAAAATGTATTTTTGGGTGGATTTGGATGTCAAGATCATGGAAACACATGTAATTTACCTATACATATGATTTAAAACTAATATATTTTCACCTAGGGGTCTTGAAGGTAAAAATTCTTGATGGAACTCAAAAAATATCTCTTCAATACAAAACTTTTGCATTTTAGGACCAATTACTGTAACTTATGCTATAATTTACTCTCTAAGGTTTGGCCAAAGTGATCCATGGTGAAATATAAATTTTCAAACACATATATGATGTATCTTATGGTTCATGAAAATGATTAATAGTTTTTCTATGCATGTCTAAAGTTAGGCTAAAATCTTGCATTTTTATTATATTAGGAAGGGTGTTCTTAAGGCCAGAATGGGTAGTGGGTTTATGAAATGGGTGTGATGTGAGGCCAAAAAAATGGATATATATTTTATCTACCTATATGGGCATGTTTCTAGTGACATTTTGTGGTGAATAACAACCAAAAATGAAGTTGTTAAATAATAGGTTAAACTTTGACAACATTTGCTATTAGTGTTTGCCCTCCTAAATAGTAGAAAAAATGTATTCTTGAGTGAAAATGGAATTTAAGGTCATGAAAACACATTTAATATATATATATGTTCTATAAGATATATATTTTCACCTGGGGGTGCCAGAGGTAAAAATGCATGTTGAAGTTGGATAAGTGGTCTCTTCATTACCAAAACATTACATTCTAGGACCCATTACTGTAACTTATACCATGAATTGATATAAAATGTTTGTAAAATGTGATCTGAGTTTAAATAATTTTTTTAAAATACATAATGGAGGGATATTATGGTTCATATAAAAGACTTATAGTTTACATTTTATGCATGTCTGAAGTTAGGCTAAAATTTTGCATTTTTATTCTATTGAGAAGGGCATTCTTGAGGCTAGAATGGGTGGTGGGTTTGTCAAATGGGAATTAAAGGAGGATAATAACTTGGTTTTAGACATAATAAAGCCATCCAAATGTGTTTTTAATGCCATTTTGTAGTGAAAAACAACTGGAAAAGGAGTTCTTGAATAGTAACTTGAACTTTGACAATATTTTTTGTTAGTGTTTCTACCCTCTTAAATAGTAGTGAAAATGTATTTTCAGGTGAAATTGGACATCAAGGTGATGGAAACACATGTCATTCACCTATCATACACATGGTAATGATATGATACAATTATACACAGTCCATTAGAGATACATTTTAAGGTTTATATGAGATCAATTATACTATTAATGAAGTAAGAGAATGATGTTTACCTTCCTATAAAGCTATTAGGAATGTTAGATAGCCCTTAGACTCTATGAATTTTTTTAAAATAATTTCTCAGGTCTCATGTAACTATATAAACCCTAATACAAACATGAAGAAAAAATTGATTTTTGAAAGAAAACGATTGAGAGAGAATGTCTACATTTTACTTTATATTTATTCTAAAACCCTATTCTTATGATCAAGTGGGTTCTATGTTTAAAATAACCTCTGTATGTTTGATATGATAGTTTGAATATTACACAACCTATAGGGGTTAAGTTAATTAGGTTTAGTATAAGCAAAAAGGGTGATATCTATATATCTAAGCCTTATGAGTGCATTACAACTCTGTGTAAGAGTATAAAGGAGTGTGATAGATGATTTAAGAAAGAGTAATAGTCTTGGTAAGCTAAAAGGATATTTATATGAGGATAAGTCACATTGGTCTCTAAGAGATCAATATAAGTGGATCTATAAGAAATGATAAGAAGCTATAGTAGAGGCCCTAACTAGAGTATTGTTAGTGACTTGAATGGTTAAGAAATCAAATAACTCAAATTTAGTTTTTGAAAACAAATTGTTAAGGGTATGGGCCTAGTTTCATGAATCGGTGATAGAGTATTTTCAAAAAAATTCACAGTAAAAATTCATAATAGTAATATTTTTCATATATTATGAGTGATTATATTTTCCCACTATCATGTGACTTTCAATCATCTAAAACTATCAAATCACCTAAAATTATCAAATGTGGATCAATGGTCAAACATTACTCTTCATTGTTGATAATGGAAGTAAAAAAAACCTCATTTCTCATAAATTAGTTTTACAGTATAACAATAAAATACATAAAGGATTAAAAAATAAAAATATAATAGAATGTCAAGTGAATAACATATAGGCACATGCATAATGTCAATAATACATAGATTGCCATATAAGTATACAAACATTGTAAACATTACCATATAGGAATAAAAATAAGTACATCTTGTAAGACATGAGCTAATCATAAAATAGCCTCTATATCTTTGCCTTCCTCTAAGAACACCCTCCATGAGATACCCTGCTAGTAGATGTAGATCTCATGAATTCCTTGGATTACTCCAAGGTCTGATTGTGGGTCCTACACTCATAGATCACTTGTAGATTAACTTGTTAAAATACAAGTATTATTATAAAATTAACATGAAATACATGAAAACAAGTTAATAAATTAATTTTAAAATATAATAAAAACATTTAAACATGCACATACTACATCTCATGATCATGATCAATTTGGTTTTGACGTTTGAATGGGTTAGTCAAAGGTTAAGCTACACAAATAAAAATCTAAAATGAGAAAGAAACATGAGAAGTTTCCCTACTAATAATTTGAATGAATTTATTAGAGGTCATGGGATAACCCTACATACACAATAAATTCACATAAGTTAAATTTTCTAGGTAGGTATACACTAAAATAATTAAAAAAAATCTATTTTATAATTCAAACTTACAAGTTAATATGTACCTCTGTGAGGACCTGTGCAAATGAAATTATTATAGAAATGCATATGCCTGTCTCCAATTTCATTGATGGAGAAGTGTTTACTCGAGACATAAATTGAGAAAATAAGGTCTAACTTAGTTTTCTATAAAGTATCAAAGATATACGTAAAGTTTTTCTCCTTTGTTAAACTATGAGTGTCATATTAACTCAAAATTTTACCTCTGTATAAGTAAAAAGTGTCATGTTGAAATAGGTGGATGCAGTAGTGGATGGGATAGACGCTGTCTCCACTCATAGTGATGGAGGATTGTATACTTGAGACATCAATTGAATAAACAAGGTCTCATTTTTTCTATGAATTATCAAACATATATGGCATTTGAATGTATATATTAGATAGAGAATAACATAGATATTACACATATATTTTTGAGCAGTAACAATAACTATAAATAGACCAATAAATCATAAAAGCATTTATCATTATACAAATCTAGTATTTATTACATATCACTTTTGATGCACAAGCTATAATATTTTATGTTACTCATTTTTTTTTTTAAATTACAAATTTTTAGTTGACAACTATCATTATTTATGGAAATGGCATTCAGATGATTCTTGTTAGAGTAGGGGTTTATTAACTTCCCAAATTTATTTATTATGAGATTTTTTAACTCATTTGGAGTTTGCATACTTTCATGGAGAAGTTTGTTTAAGTGTATAGTTTGATCTAATGACTAAGAAGTAATTCTCTTGACCAATTATTCCAGGTATGGGAGTTAATAATCTATTATTAACTTTGTTGACCACATTTTATGGAGGAGTTACTATTATATTCTTAACATATATTGACCAAATTTTGAATAGGAGTTACTTACCACTCTCCTATATGTGCATCTCACTTGGTGAGCTTTTTCAATTGATGGAAGATTGGTGTTTTGGATCCTATTTTTTGTTGTGTAATATTCTTGCATATTGGTTTCATTTGATTTTATATGCATTTTTGTGTGTACCTACTTGGTTCATGTTATCACTCTAATCATGCATTATACTTATGTAGACCTTGGACTGACCCCTATTATGGAATTAGACCCAACCTAGTAATCATGTGTTTGGTTTTTTATGATGTAAAATTTTATTATATTGAAATTATATAAGGTGGTGAGACATTTTATGGAGGGTGTTAGTATAAGGAATAATTATATGGATTTTTGATTATTTTTTCATAAAAAAAATATTAAGTTACATTTTTTTTTAAAATTTATTTTTAAAAACAAAAATATTATGGGCCTATTTAGAAATGGAAATTGACATTGTTTAAAACATCTTCATATTTTTTCTAGATGAAGACTAGAGGGTGAGGACCAGTTTGGTACATGGCCAAACCCCATAACATTTAAACAAATAATTATATATTTGTATTATTATCACTTTTTGTACATGTCTTGGACACATTTTTAGATGAGCCTAATTTCCTCATTTTGTTTTAATAATCATTTTTTTCGACATATATATTGGTTTCTTTAGATGCATTCTCAGATATTTCTAACGTCTTTTCATCTTGAATTATTTGAAACATTCTGGGGTGTTCACCATTTCATTATTTAGTGGGTGTATCATGTTTTCCTTATCACTTTCCATTCTTTTTTGCACTTATTATTTTTTAACAAACAACAACTTCAACTATAACCACTTCCCTTTATTTCTTCATAATGGATATAAGTTCAATTAATACTATAATGTCATTTAATTATCATGAATGAAAAATTAAAATGCAAATTATTCTAAGGAGTAAAGTCTTTAATCACATTACAATAGGGTTATAAACTCAACCAACTATAGATACACAAAAAGTTAAGCGGTATAATCGTAGTGATGAAACATATGAGTTGGTGTGTCTTTCTATGTCTCATGATCTCATGTTTCATATAGAACCTACCAAATCACCTAATGAAGTGTGGACCATTTTTTAATATCTTTTTGGAAAGCAAGATGTGACATGAACTATAAAATGAACTTATCACCATAAGTCATAGTAATTTTAACATCCTTCAATATTTTTTTTAGTAAGATCAAGTTTTTGAGATTAAAATTTAAATAATGTGGAATAGATAATAAAGATGAACAACTTATTATTTATATAATTTCTAATCTAGGTCCTGATTACTCAGTCTTTGTATCTACTTTTCATGCCACTAAAAGTCCTTTGGGCACTACATGGAAGGTGCCTTCTTGAGATGAATTTATTGCCATTGAATCAGGCTCAATAAAAGTTAATACATATTGACACATTGAATTTTTTATAAAATCAAGCCCTATTTATTGGGAATGGAAAACATAAGGCTTAAATCAAATATAAGAAGAAAAAGAATAAGGACACAAAGAAGAATAAATAATCAACCTCTACTAAAAAAATCATTGAAACCTCCTATTCTAATGATAAACCTAAGAAAGAGAAGGCTAAGTGTGCATACTACAAGAAAAATAGGCATGATAAATAAAAGTGCATGAAGAAACAAATTGATCACCTAATTCATCTTTTAGAAGATTATAACATAGGTTTTCTTGATTCTATGAAGTAGAATTCATCAAATAAATATTCTTCTAAGACAAAAGGAAAAGGTAAAGAGAAAGAAAAGGGAAAGGGAAATGATCTTATAGTAGTTGCAACTCCAACCTCTTCATGGGTTATTGACTTAGGTTTTTTCCACCACAGGGGCTCTCCACAAGTTGATTTTTATTCCTTAGAACCTTTTAAAAGGTCTTATATGACTTTGGGTGGTGACACTTTATAGAAATGACAGGGAGAGGGTCAATTAAAATGGATAGAGGAACATTAAATAATGTTCTAAGTGTTGCATGAATTTTAACTAATATCCTCTAATTTTACCAAATTACTCATATCAATAATGGTATGAGGATAGAGTTTTCATCAGATTCAAGAATAATAAGAGAGTTGCATAATGATTATATAGTGTCAATGCATATGTTACATCACCAAGACAAGCTATACACCTTCTCACATTTAGTACCTAATTCGTTTCTGATTGCATTGTTAATTCATTCAAACAGAGTTAATAAGTTATGGTAATATTAGTTTGGCCACCTCAACTATCGATACCTATCTAACAAGTTAGCAAGAATGATATGGTCATAAGCTTACCTTATGTCTATTTATCTAAGGATATTTATGAGAGTGAAACCCTTGGGAAACATCTTGAAGAGAAATTTGATAAAAGTAAAGCTTGGAGGGATTTATGGGAATTGAAGTTAGTACATAGTGATGTTTCAAGGGCTTTTATTAGTATATCTTTCACAAGGGATAAGTATGTCCTTACCTTTATTGATGATTTCTAAAGATACACATGGGTTCACTTCCTTAGTCATAAATGTAATGTTTTATGAGACTTCAAGGTTCTTACAAATAATAATCAGAGAAATCTATAAAGTTTCTTCAAACAAATAATGGGGGTGAGAATGTCCATAACACGTTTGAGTAGTTTTTCATCACAAAGG
This sequence comes from Torreya grandis, assembly GCA_037957365.1. Classification (NCBI taxonomy): domain Eukaryota; kingdom Viridiplantae; phylum Streptophyta; class Pinopsida; order Cupressales; family Taxaceae; genus Torreya; species Torreya grandis. Next base: position 4,442,712 of record JARHVA010000713.1, on the reverse strand, counting down.
GGATTGATTTAAAGTGAGAAGTTCCATATAGTCCTAATAAAATATATTTATGGAATGTAAGTATATGTCCTTAAAATAGATAGTTAGATATATGATTGACTCTAAATCACTTGAACCATAATATTGGGCCAAAGTAATCAATTATGATCGCTAAATTAAGAATAAGGCTCCCCAAAAAGTTTTAAAAACCATAACTTCTTTTGAATCTTTGTATAGTAGGAAACCCACAATTGATCATTTTAGAGTCTTCAAATATCTAACTATGGCATGCATACCAGAGAAAAAATTTAAGGTGAAGGAATTCCAGAGTAAGCCTTTCATTTTCATAGGTTATCTAGATGGTGTTAAGAAGTGCCACATTCTTCATCCAACCACACAATATTTTTTCATCAAGAGAAGTGTTCACTCAAAGGAGAGTACCAAAAAATTGAAACTTTACACTTCTCCCACTTCATTTAACTCAAATTTTATCTAGATGATTCAGATCAACTTGAGCATGTTATAGAGGTTAGGGACACTTCTTACATCTATGAAAACAATAGTAGTGATGGGGACTCATATCCATTCACATATATCCACACCTTAGATGATGATTATTTTAAACTTGACTCATCCACTTCTAGTCCTATTTGGGCTAGGTAGACATGTCTATGACAAGTATATGGGGGATTTTTTTGATGATAGGAAAACATGTTCAAAGTTAGAGATTGAGTTACATGCATTTTATTCCTCTACCTAATATCTATAGACCTTTTGGTAGGCATCAAATATTATTGAGTGAGATTATGTAATTAATGAGAAGTATAACTCTTTAATCAAGAATCATACATTATATTTGACACTTATTCCTAAGGGGAGAAATATAGTTCTATGTAGATGGATATATTACACTAAGTATGCAATAGATGGGTGCATTAACAAGTTAAAGGTGTGGTAGGTTGTAAAGGGTTCATCACAGGTACTTGGCATCACCTATACATAGACCTTTGCATTAGTCACCAAAATTAACTCAACCAAACTCACAATTGTTATTGATGCAAATAATCATTAGCATGTTCATAAAATGGACGTGAAGAGTGAATTTATTCATGGTGATCTTGAGAAGGATATTTACATGGAGAAGCCTCTAAGATTTTTTGAGGATTCCTCCCTTGTATGAAAACTTCAAAAATCCATCTATGGCCTCAAACAAGCCCCTCAGGCATGTTATGCCAAGATGGAAACCTTCCTTCTTATAACAAGACTCACCAAATGCCATTTAAATTTAAATGTCTATCTCTTACACTAAGAACATTTGCTCTTAATTATGGTTCTTTATGTTGACCATATTTTGATCACTATTAGCTCTTTTTGATCAATTACAAAAGTGAAAATGGTTCTTCAAAACATATTTTAAATGACAAACTTAAGATTATTACATTACTTCCTTAGGATTCAGATTTCTCATTCTAATTTAAGGATCACTCCTGCATAGTCTAAGTGTGCTTCTGATGTACCTAATTGGTTTCACATAGTAGATTATAAACTAACTCTAACTACCTTTCTATCTATATTTAAGCTTAAGGTAAATTTTACTTCACACTTTATTGATTCTAACTTGTATTGACAACATGTGGAAAGCCTTATCTACTTGACACATATTAGACCTAACATATCATATGCAATAGGCATAGTCTCCAAATTCATGTGGGAAACCCATGAGTTGTAATGTAAAGTAAATAAGAGGAACTTTCACTACATTTAGGGCTCACATAGATTTGGGATTCACTATAGAGTTGACACTAACATCAACTTTATTAGCTATATTGACTCAGGTTAGGCTATAGATATTCATAATCACAAGTCCACTTCAAGCTATAGTTTCTCCATTAGTTTAGGTTCAATTAGTTGGTCAAAGAATAATTTTATTTATTTAAATAAGATATTGAGGCATAGTATAGGGGATTATAATAATTCCACTAAGGCCATCAAACTTCAAGGGATCCTCATAGAATTAAATATCTAGTTCAGATGACCTACACTCGTTTGCTATCACAACTAGACTACTATTTAGATTTGTATGAATCTAATCCAACATCAACATAACAAACATATATAGATTCACATTCCCCTTATTAGAGTATCATTTATGGGAACATCATTATTATAAGATATTGATAGACATCAAAGTAGATAATAAATATATTTACCAAACCTTTCATGGTGAGTATCTTCATTTAAATGCTCTTTTTGACGTTTGGGATGCTACATCATCATATTTTTATTTTTATTTTTTTGGGGGGGAGGGGGAAAGGGGATTCTAGCCTATTTTTTAATGCAACTTTGGGCACAAAGTTGAATTTCAATTTTTTTATATTATCCTCAAATGGATGGTCAGACATAAAGAGTCAATCAAGTTGTAGATCTTATCAGAATGTATTATATAGATCAGTAGTATAAATGGGAGGAGTATATTATATTGGTAGAATTTACATACAACAATTCATACCATGCATATTTAGGAATGGAATCGTTTGAAGCTCTTTATGGGCATAGGTGTCGAACATGTATTAGTTGGGATAAGGTGGAGGAAAGAATAATGATTGGGCTTGATATGTTAAGGGAAATGGATGATCAGATGAAGTTGATCAAAGAAAAATTAAAGCAAGCTTCAGATCATTAGAAGAGTTATGTAGATAGAAATAGGATGCCTAGACAGTTCTTAGTTGGTGACAAAGTCTTCCTAAGGGTCAAACCTTAGAAGAGTTATACTTTATTTGTTAAAGTGTCCAAACTTGCTCCTTATTTTGTAGGATCATTCTATGTCATAAAAGTGATCAATCCTGTAGCATATAGACTTACTCTACCACTTACACTCACCAGAATCCATAATGTTTTTCGTGTCTTCTTGCTTAAGTTTTATCATTATGACGCATCACATATTCTTTATTGGCATGCTTTATAGGTTCAAGATCCAGGAGTGGTGATGATAGATCCCACTCGAATCTTAGAGAAGTGAAATGTTAATTTACAAAGTAGAGATGTGATATAATATTAGGTCTAGTGGGATCAATACTTAGAGGACATTGCCACATGAGAGGATGTGGAGGATATTGATAGATCTTTTCCTCATTTGAGGATATAATATAGATTTCTTATTCATGCATAGATTATGATACTTTGAGTTAAATATATTGTTTTATGATACTTTGATACTTATTGGTGGTTGATTGATACCTTATTATTTTATTGTGTCATAAAAAATTGGGATGATATCTCTTTAAAGTGGGGAAGAATGCCACATCTCATTTTTATGGACTATATAAATTATTTTAGATTAATAAGCATTTACTATGGTTGTTTTACTTTGAATAAATTCCACGTGTCTGAAGTTTTATTATGCCATTATATTTCCATAAATTTGAAAATAGATTTAAATATTAAATATTATCAACATAATTATAATGTTTTATTTTGACTATATTTTTGAGGCACTAACCTATTGACATCGAGATTGAGTGTGAATGAATGTAGGTACTCATTGAAGATTAAAACATGGTTGAGGTAGAGATGTTCTAGTCACTTGATAAGAACTGTCAGGGTGGTTAACTCTGATGCACTCACATATTCACATAGTCTAATATTGCATTATTATGTGGATGATAAATACAATGGATAGTTAGATACTTAAAAAATATCCTGTTTTAATTATGATAGTAAGTTCCTTTGAAATACTTGATTTAGTAATAAATATTAATGTCTTTAAGTTTTATATTTTAAATTGTATAACTATGTTTTGAAATGACATATTTTATTAAATTGATGTATGGTTATATATATTATTTAATCATAAATAATTAATAAACATTTTTTTATTTATTTAAATATGGATGACCATATCTAAATTAGACTTACTACAATTGTGAATATATATAGTTTATATTCACTTAGACTTATTAATATAGTTTATTTTTGAAATAAAATATTCACTTAAATCACACAAGAAGTATTTAAAATTATATATATATATATATATATATATATATATATATATATATATATATATATATATATATATATATATATATATATATATATATATATATATATAATTTTAAATACTTCTTGTGTGATTTAAGTGAATATTTTATTTCAAAAATAAACTATATTAATAATACATATTACAATTAGAAATCTAATTATAAGAAATAAAAGAATTATAACCCTGTCATGTAGTGACATGTAATAAATAAACTTATTAAATTCTATTTATAGAAGTTTTATCTCTCATTCAAACTTGAACAAGATTGAATTAATTAAAAAAAGTGAAAACTAATTTTAAATTTTTTAATAATAACAAAGAATAAGGAATAAAATAGGGGATGACAAAAAGGAAAAGACATTTATCACAATTTTTAGCAACTATAGGCAGAAAAATACCAATAAATTTATAATTTATTGAAGAAATTTATAATTTATTGAATAAATTTACAATTTATTCAATAAATTTAAAACCATAAACTATTATAAAAAGATAGAAAAGGGAGGAACAAAACCCAAAAAGGCTTTGAAGATATTCACAGTAATTAGTGAGCAGTTTAGCAAAGAAAGAGGATATGATTTTGTTTTTTGAACAATGATAGAGAGAAGGAGGATCAACAAAAATTAAAAAAAAAATGACCTTTTGGCAAGGACATATCTCCAAGTATTTGTTTTTTTTTTCATGATTTAAGGTTGCATATAACTGTATAAAAAAACAATTCTCTTTGAATTGTTAAAATTGTAAGACATTATTGAATGGAATGAATTTAAAATTTATTTTCATTTTTATTTATTAAAAACTCTTATATATATATATATATATATATATATATATATATATATATATATATATATATATATATATATATAATTTTTATATAAAAAATATTAATCTATTTCAATGACATCTCATTTAGATTTAAACTTTTAAAACATAGATGCTAGGCAATTCTTGGAAAGAGGAAGCCATCTCTGATAATCCACATTCGACATCCTAGCCCAAAAGTAACCCAATTGCATTCTTAGATGAAAATACTACTTTCTCCAAAAAATAAATAAATAAATAAAATAAATAAAGATAAAATATCGACCTATTTAACCTATAAACCAACTGTAATTTCCCATATTTCTAAATAATAGTCATGAAAACACACCTTTGTAATACAATAAAAAGAACATCATTCATATATATATATATATATATATATATATATATATATATATATATATATATATATATATATATATATATATATATATATATATATATATATATAATAATAATAAATTACATAAATAAATAAATTAATGATGCTCTTTTTATTGTATTAAAAAGGTGTGTTTTCATGACTATTAATTAGAAAAATGGGAAATTACAGTTGGTTTATAGGTTAAATAGGTCAATATTTTATCTTTATTTATTTATTTTTTGGAGAAAGTAGTATTTTCATCTAAGAATGTGATTGGGCTAGGATGTCGAATGTGGATTGTCAGAGATGGCTTCCTTTTTTCAAGAATTGCCTAGTTGTGAAAGAATTTGTATTTTATTATTTAGAGTTACACTTTAGACATTAGGTTGCATCAGGTGTTCTCACCTGCCAATTATTCTAGGTAGATAGACATTTTAAGTAGGGTTGGGTTTCTTTCATGTCATGAAGGGATCCAAGGAGGTGTAATTGTTTCATGGTTGTGTGGAAATTCACTTGAGCCATGTTCCCATCTCTTGACTTGCAAGAGAACCACCTAGTTCGAGGTGATTGAAGAGTGTAATGATTTATTTATACTTGTACATGATCATTGTAACTTGTATTTGGATGATTTATGGTATGAATGTCAATCAACTTTGTATATTATTTTATAGTTTTTTCACCTAGATTGATCATGAAATTTTAAAAGATTTAATGATTTTTATTGATTTATATTTATGAGATTTATCTATTTCTTGTAATATTGTTAATGAGTGGATTAATTACATTATTTTACTTTTGATTATTTGTGATGTTGTAATTTAAATGGATTATTTACTTTATTTACTTTGGCGATGGTTTGAGTGGCTTTACATTATCAGTTTCAATGCCTATTACTACTCAAAACATATTTCCATCCCCTTTAGTGACTACTAAAATTGTTAATCAAAATAACACTAGGCCTATAATACAATCACTCTTTAATGTCATAAATACATTACAAAATAATGTTAAAATTTTAAATAAAAGGATTCATTGTCTTCAAATTTAAACATTTACAATATGTGTTGCATAACCCTCTTACACTTAAGATCTCATTACACCCTTTGCCAACTAGATTTTTTACACCTAAGTTCACATTTTATGATGGCAAGGGTGATCTAGTGCCCTAAATTCATCCAATTTACAATTCAAATATCACAATGGTCAACCTAAGTGATTTAATGTGATTTATCTCCCAATAGAATTGGTATAAATAAAATATCAGACCTCCTTCATTAACAACCCATAAACACCTAGTAATTAGACCAAAAGAACAATCAATAAGCACTCAAATTACCAAAAGTGAACAAGATAAAACCAAACATGCATCACCTAGTAATGGTAAATTTGTAGAAGGTACTATAACTTAGACCACACTACAACTTAATACATGTAATGGGGGAATGGATTATGTGTTCTAACCTTTGTTACTTGAAACTACTATAGATGCAACTATGATGAATTTCCCTATTGTTTCAACATAAAGACCAATTTTAATGGCTATTACTACTCAAAACATGTTTCAAAATAATTTGGTGAGTAGTCAAATTGATAATTATAATACCATTGGGCATACAATTCAATCGCTCCTTTTATTTGTAAATACCTTGTAAAATAATATTACAAACATTGAACAGAAGGCTTCAAAGTCTTCACATGTTATAGATTCATAAGATGTTTTGCATAACCCTTTTGCAGTTGAGATGTCTTTGCAACCTTTTCTAACTAGATTTGCTACACCTAAGTTTACATTTTATGATGGTAAAGGTGATGCTTAATAACATATTCAAACCTTCTAAGAGGCATGCCTTGATTATGCTTCTAATAATAAAAGTTTGACCAAATTATTTTTAATTATATTTAAGGACTATGTATTAAGGTGGTTTTATGACTTACCTCTCTAATACGTGAAAGTATTAAAAACTTTTATAGATAAAATTTTAGCACACTTTTTTCTTAAAATTATTGAAAAGGTTTCCTATACTCAAATTGTGAAGATGAAGCAAGGAAACAATGAGTTAGTCAATGAAAATGTGTTGATATATAAGACAATGCTAGCCAAAATTACCAATCCTATGGTAGACAAAGAGTTTAAAGACATATTAAAGAAATGTTTTCTTTCTCCTTTACATGACTCCCTTGTTTTAAAAAGAATCAATATTTCTATGACTTATGCAATGTTATATGGGACCATAAAATGAAGATTATTTCATTGAATAATCTCAATCATGTAGGAAACACACCAGCTACATCTTCATATAGTATAAAGTTTACAATTAAACCAATTATAAGGTAAAACCTCCTAGGGATAAAAATTAAATAACTATCATGGTTAACTTAATTTCACAACAACTTAATTGGCTTAATCTATCTAATGCACCGAGGAGATAGTTTAGACATTTACTTGAGCTTCATGCTTCATTACTCTCTTATTTTCTAGAATGTCAACTTATATATCTCCCTCCTCCTATAAATATTGATGTAAATATATCTCTACCCAAAAGATATGATACAAATGCATATTGTGACTATCACCAAGTACATGGGCATTATATGAATATATATTTTAACTTAAAGCATAAAATCGAAGAGCTCATTGATTATTAATAGATTAAATTTGAAGATCCTCCAAAAGAATCCTATTCACAACTTGGTGATCACTATAAACATAAAATATTTAATAATCCTTCGCAAAACCATTCTAAAAAAGAACTAAAAGTTAAAATGGCCTATAATTCAAACCCTCCTCCATAATATTATAGACACCCACTAGATAGGATCATTGGTACTTACATGAGTCATATACTTCATATAGCCATTTATTGATTCTAAAATCATCTTTGTATTTGATAATTTTGAAACCCCAGTTTAGTAACATCTTGTTTCTTCACCCCACAAGATCGTTATTCTCTTTTGGCATTAGATCTAGCATGTTCCCTTAGTGGGTATGATGGTTCTTTGATCATCCTAGGTGATGTTTTAAAATCATTCTTACTTTTATTATCTTTTATCTTCAAAGATATTTGATAAAAAATCTTCCATGTTATATCATCTTGAATATAAAAATTATAACCATTGATATATATTGTAGCCATATCTTCCTCTATGTATTCATGGTCCACTTGAGTGGATAAAAATGTAAAATTCATCTATGTAGTCAGTTACACTATACACCTATTACATCATGTCTTAAAATATTTTTTAGAGGGTTTGCTAATAATCCATGTAAGGGGGAACTTGTTATCTTAGTTTATTCCTTCATTTTACTCTACGTTTTGATCTTTTGCTTATGTTTCCTTTATCACTCATTCAAATGATCCCACCACATAATGACATGATCTTTCAATTTTTTACATGTTATTTTCAACTTATTCTATTATGCCATATTCTTTTACTTATAATTTTTTTTCATGTTATTCAATTCGTATATAAGCTTTTCTAGTTTTAAACTATCCATGTGCTCTGAAACTTCAACTTGTATTCCTTTATTCTTTCCTTATAATTTCTGTATAATTATTTATTCAAATGTTAATGGTTCCTCTTGTTGAATATCTAATTCGTGCTCTATATATTCATCTATATCATCTCCTTTTTACATTTGTCTCTAACTTATTTTATTTCTAGTAAGATCTTCCAATATCCTATGCGTCTCTAACATAATACTATTAATATGAGCATAGCCTAATCTTCTTCCCATAGTTCTTTTATTATTTACAAGTTCTTCAAAAATCTTAGAATAAAACTTGAAATATAATAAAATTTACAAACAATTTTACATTTGATTTCCTCCCAAAGCTAAACCTACTTTAAATTAACTCCATAAAATAAACACAAGTTAGACATGCCTTAATAAAATCTTATTTTAAAGGTAAAACAAATAAACTAAAAATATTTCTCTTCCACTATTGTTTTGAATAATAATTTTTAAACATTTTAAAAATAAATTACCTTTAATAAAATGTATATAAATTATATTTAATATTCAATTTTAATAACCTACAAAAAAAAAAACTTTTTAAATGTTAAAAAAAATAACAACTAAATTCATTTTTCAACAATAATTAATATTATTTTAAAAATAAACATAAATCATATTTTATGCTTAACCTTGATAAACTAAGTGTTAAATTAATATTAGTGAAAACCAAGAAATGGAAATACCCTCCCACTTCATTTTAGGGAAATAACTCTTTAAAAACCTCTAAAAATGCTTCACAAAACCTAGAAAGTCATTTGACTCTTATCTCTTTTTCAAATTTAATTTTTCTCTCTTTTTTTCCTTATTGCATGTAAATTATTTAACAAAAATCTCAATTTCATCTTAGTTTTAATTTTAGCCATCCTCATTATCTCTAACCATTATTCAACTCTATCAATCATTTATATTAGTTTCCAAGAAAAAAATGTATTCTTTCTAATAGAGTAAATAATCAAACAAAAAAATTATCTTCAAGACACTAAAATGTAAATTGCATTATGTAAATAGGATAGAAAATAGACTTAAAAAAATGATTATTATTATTTTTTAATAAGTTGAATGAATGTTTTAAATACTAAGCATGTATGGTGGCCAATAGTCCATCGTGTGAAATTTTAATTAAGAGAGTGTTTCATAGTGTGGATTATGGTGGGTCTAGCATTTATGCAATTTTACAACATGATATTGATTAGGATTACCACACCTATAAGCACCTCAATGGTTTTGGAAGACTAGGGGTCACCCGTGCACTAGTCCTTTCACATATCCAACACTTAACCTTTATAATTTATGTGTCGATAGATCACACAAGTTTTCTTGTGTAATCACTTGAGGCACAAAAAGGTAAACTAAGTTTGCTTGTTTAATCAGAGATTGCCCATCAGTTTCGACCTCAACATCAATAGTTGTAGCAAAGGACACAATTATTACCATCACCACCAAAACCCTATAAATTCAAACTCATAATTTATTTGAGTTGAAGCTTTAACAATAATCAAAATAAAAAATGGACACATTAACTAATTCCATACATCAATTTAAATTTAAAAAAATACTAGCTTGCTTTTGAGTAATCCATAGGTATTTCTTTATTGTAATCAACACTGTTTGATGTATTGTCATTCATAACCTTGATGCAATGAATGAGAAATGACCCTCTTCTCTTTACCTATATATAGTTATACATAACAAATGAGTGAAACATTAGATTAGATTAACTAATAACGAAGAGTCCCCAAATAACACAACACTAGTCAATACTTTCTTGTAAATACCATTAGGATTTGAATAGATGTTATTACACAATTTTCAAGCTTATCCTTCCACAATTTTCACATAGGATTGTATGAGGTCACTTAAAATGAATTAAATATACATAGGCAAAGGAGGAATAGCAGATGATTTCATCTTTTCTCATTATAAAAAATAAAAAATCATGTTGGATAGATTTGGATAACCATTTGCAAGTTAGGAACATTTAATTTATGTAAACATGTCAAATGGGACCAAACTCAAGTGTTGTATACAATAGGATAACCATTTTCAAGTTAAAAACAAAGACCTCATCAGGTCAAATAAGGGCACTAAGTGCTACATCAAAACATGCATTAAAGTTTTTATGTGAGAGAAATTATCATAAATGTGAACACTGACATGGTCATTTTTATATTAATATATTGAATATTTACTAATTCAATTTTATCAATTACAAAGGTTTAAAGTATTCTACAAGAATTATATAGTGAAAGAGTGGTATTAGAAACAAGGTTTATAATATATACATTATGGTATTATATAAAATGCTTAAAAACATAAAGTTTTATAAAGAATAACTAAAATATAATGTATTATTCTCTAAATCAGTGAGGCCTTAAATATTTACCACTTAGTAATATCTATGATATGTTATTGAATTCAACTTATTGGCAAACAAGTAAAGAATAGAGTGATTATTCATGAGAAATATGTAAGCATTCAAACTAAGCAAACAGACAAAAAAACTATCTCAACCATAAAAACTCTTAGCATAATTGGTCTCTTTGGGAAATGTCTAGGGGACAAAATATTGTTCATGGTCACATTCTCACCAGGGTTGTACTCCACTTGATCAACAACAGGAAATTGAAATCTAAACCCAAAAAATCTAAACCATAAGCATTAATACCATGGCAAAATAAAGGCCATGGATTCATTTATCATATTAATACTATGGAAAAAAGGATTTAGAGTATTTCCTAATCCATCAATGATAATTTAAATTATCCATTAAACATTTATGTCTAATTTGCATATAATACCTCAAAATCACCCAAAAACTTAATTAAAACCAAATCATATACTCTATTTTGAAAAACATAATAATCTAATTAAATTCAAGGTAAAAAATACCAATGACAAACTGATAATTTATGTGCCATAGTGTCATACTAATTTGTTATAGTTTTGAAGAGTTGCATACCTCACAATGAAGGATTAACTCTCTGAATTGTGTGCTGTAATAGATTTGCAGTAAGGATATAAAAATTCTATGTGATGCATGGGTATATACCACATATAATGGCTAAATTTCAATTCTTGGTGAAAACATGTGGGAATAAAATGAACTTTTAAACTTACAGATGGAAATGTGGATATAGATAAGTATAATTTTGAGGGGATCCATATTGGACAAAATCCTAATAGCTTCAATAGAGTTTATATAGGAAATAAAATCTATGAAGCCATAGTTTTGAGTGGTTTTATATTTGGATATTATATTTCTTCCACATTTAAGATTAGTTTTACCAACTCAAAATACAACTTTAATAAGAAAAACAAGTATAGTAGTCTTCACATGAAGGCACAAGATGTATGTAGATAATAGGTAATTCTAACATGTTGCATCAATTTAAATTTATGCTGAGAAGAGAAAATAACTCATTTTGAGTTTAATGAAAGACAACCAAAAATTACCTTGCTCATCTAAAGCCACGCTGAGTGTGAGGGTGTTATGATCAACACTTATAATATTTTTAAATAATGCAAAATATAATGTGGATAAACTCAACACAATAAATATTTGTGGGCCAAGATACCCAAATATTCAATATATGCAAAAATATAATAATCATCCTTAAGGTAGGGTAACACCATACAATACTCCTTTAAGAAGGAATAACTCCACAATGTCTATTCAAGGGGATAATCTCCAATATCCTTCTAGCAAATAGAAGACTCAATGCTTAATTCATTCCTTTGTAATGACAATCATCTCCTTTATATAGACCTCTACATAACTATTAATGGATGGATAACCTCCTAATCATAATGTAGGCTAATTATTACCCAATGCACCAATTCCACAACTTACTCCATTATCCTAATATATTGGATCTATATAACTAAGGGGGATGTGTGCCACATGTTGGTATCTCCATCAACCCATATACATTAATATATCATATCCTTAGGTACATAACATTCTAATGTAGATCACAAAGTTAGTTGAAAAGTTTCAATCATGGTCAATACTGTCAATCCCTAATATGGTAGGACCATAAACTAGGGGTTGAGGAAAGGGTGTCGAAACTCTAGGTGAACTTCCTTACAAGGAAGAAATGGAGAAAGGAGAGGGAGTTACTAGATCCTTTGTACCAGGGTTCTTTGAGATAGATCATAAAGTGAGCCAACTTTACTACAATGCGTAAGGCATTCAAAGTGAGATGCAGGGCATACAATCTGATATGAAATACATATAATTTTGTTTGAAAAATATTATTATGGATTTAAAAAATAATCAGTGAAATACATCCTACACTCAAATTAGATAAATAGGTCAAATTTATTTTCTTTTAAAAACCAATAGTTCTTATTATTATTTTAAGCATAAGGAGCATTCTAACACATAATTTTTTTAAAGCAGAAGGAGTTTTCACACATGACATTTACATAGTAGTTTTTTTTCAAGGTTAAGGGAATGGTTTTAAAGTTCATATTCATTTGAGATTGTATGAATGCCTATCATTATTGTTTCTACTTTATTAAGAATTGTAATTTTAATATTATACTAAAAATTATAATGTAAATTATATAAGAGTCTTTGGACTTAAGATTATTTTTTTAATTGTACAAATAGTTATAAACTAAAAATAATAGTGTCTTTTTTAAATTTATTAAAAAAATAGTGGATTTTTACATTTTTAGTGTTTGGAAGCCCCAAGAATCCATTGTATAATAAAAATAGTAACAAATACCATGTGTGTGTGTGGGTGTGTGTGTGTGTGTAGACACACACACACACATACATGTACATGTATGTATATATGTATGTATGTACATATGTATTTATATACATACATAATACACACACACACACACACACACACACACACACACACACACACACACACACACACACACACAAGTGTGTGTGTGTGTGTGTGTGTGTGTGTGTGTGTGTGTGTGTGTGTGTGTGTGTGTGTGTGTAATTTTTAGTATACAAATGTCTTATCCTTTTGACGTGAGGTAACTACTACTTCTTATCTTTCACTCACCTCAAATGTTGGGCATATTAGTGGTTTCATGCCATATTATCATGTTTTTCATCTTTGGTATATATTTTTAGATTTAATGGGGCCATGTTTTGGAAACATGTTCTCCACATTGATACTTATATCATTTTTCACATTTATCTATATATAATGGGGACATGATTTAGAATCATGTTCTCCATATTTTCATAATTTTTTAAATTGGCCAAAGAGCACAAATATGGTTTAGATTCATAGATACAACATAATTCTATACATTGGTATCATTGTTAGACATAGTTTGATTATGAAACATATATAAGGTGTACATGCTGTGCAATTTGTGCCTAATATTTCAAAATTTAAATTAGTTTTAGATTATAAAACTCTTTTATGATGTTTTATCACATCACAAACTTTTACATACTGATACCAAGATCATACTTTATTGAGTTAATCTACTACAATAGTTGGTTTACTTTTTGTTATGGTTGAGGTCATTAAACCACACATTCTTGCCAAATTTTTAATTTGGACTTGATTTTATTATCCAACCTCACCAAGTGATAACTCATCTTTACTCTAAGGTTGGCATATGGACCTCTCTCTCTCTCTCTCTCTCTCTCTCTCTCTCTCTCTCCCCTTGGATATATGCACTTTCAAGATTTATCTATATTTATGTAATCTTAGTTTTAGAGAATTACAATGATATATATTTTTCAAATTAACTTTATAATAGGTAAGGTAATTACATTGACACACAGGTGTAATCTTAAACCTTGCTCTTTTAGTTTCAATCTATTTCAACTACTTTAAATTATAGATTATATGCATTGATTATATATTGTAACATACTATTAGTTGCAGGTTAGTAACCAACAAAGCATTCAAGTTGGTTACATGCAAAGACAAGGTGTGTTATACACATACAAATATGCATTTCTTTCCCTTAAACTAGAAATTTCATTACTAGATTAAAGGGAGGGAAATGTAGAAAATATTTATCGATTATATAACACCTTAGTTTTGTATATTTGACAAACTTAGAACTTGATTGTTCATCTCAAATTTGGAATTTTATTGCTTTCACAAGTCTTACATCTGCTCTATCTTGTGTCCCTTGGCCTATCTCTTAGTCCAAATAGTCTTATGTTATTGAACTAGGCCTTTTATCTTGCCCATAATGTTTAAAATGTACCTATCTTCAACTTTTGCAAGTTCTAAGTATATGCCCACTTTCTTATTCCCTTGACACTAATGTTTGAGATAAACACTTGCATCGACATTAGTGTCTTGACCCAATACAAGTGCCTAGTGCCCTAAAGTAATCTATTTTACAAATAAAATGTATCCCAATGGTCATCCTAATTGATTTAATGTGAGTTATTTATCCAAATAAATTTATATAAAGATAATATCAACCCTCATTCATTCCTCACCTAGAATATACAAAAAATTACTTCATGTTCATACCAAAACAGATTTAATTAAACAAAACTTTCTTAATTCTATACCAGTCATATGAACGACACATTTACATAATTGAAGTAACAAAGGAGCAACCCAAGAGCCTGATTTGTCAAGTTATAAGCTAGATTATTGTTTTACTTATTTTGCATATATTGCATGATTCACATACAAGCCAATATGTAGAGGATAACTACATCATTCTGAGGCCCTTTTTAAATTATTGGCTATGCAGGCATCACTCACTAATAGAGGAATCTTTCAGATTAGCTTGATAATGTGTGCTCACTAATCCAATTTTTCTTTGAGGTCACTATGAAGATGGAAAATTAGGGTTTTGATATTTAATGATAAGTGTCAATCTATAACCCAGATATGAATACACCAAAGTGAAGGTGAAGTAAAATCTAAAAACATCTAGTTGGTCACATCTTTTGTTATCAGGTATTCCATGTAGTGGACTTTCATCAAATCCAAACATTAATATTAATGCAATCATCCCATGGTGATGTTAGTGTCTAGATCTCTAGAAGAATATAATCTAGAATCTGATGACTATTCAAAAATCTTCTTCCAGCCTACTTTATACCTATTCAAGAGCCAACATAGTGTTAAAAGTAGAACAAACTAAGTATATGACTTATTTATCATTTTCATACATAACTTAGTTGTACTTTCTATATTTAACCTATTCTCAACATAAGAATTTTAGTGTATATTTACATCTATGTTTGGTAGGGAATTGGTTTGTTATAGATCTAATTGGCCCAGTTGTGACCATTTTTGGTATATTTGGTATATGTTTTAAATTATCACTTTGGGCTTTGATCTCCTCATTGTACCCAGATTGGTTTGTAACTCCCGTCAAAAGATGAATACCAATCAAAATTTTATATATACATATATTTAATTTATCATTATTTTATAATTATAAAATTAATTGTAATCAATTTTAAAAGTTAATCTCTATCTCAATATATTTTTTGATTACATACTTAAGTATTACAGGGAATCACTGAATTACATAAAATGTCGGTATATATAACAAATTATAATGATGAGTAATTATGCATATAAATCAATGATTTTTTGGTTAAATAACCATGACAATGATGAGTAAGCTTTTTTGGCTAAGTAGCCATGACAATGATGAGTAAGCATACATTTAAATCAATGAGGTTTTTGGCTAGGCAATCACAACTAAAGGGCATCCACGATGTTAAAATCATTCAAATCACGATCCTAGCTTTAATCGTTTGACTTTCTATGTTAGATATCTAGAAGAATTTATATTTTAGTGAATGGATATAAATAACCATCATCCTCATTAATTAGACTAGAACTCTTTTTATTCTCTATCCCAATATTATATATATAACAATTAAATTTTAAATCATACAAATAATTTTCACATTTTACTAAGATAATTATATTTTATAAACAAGAGGTCAAAAAAATCAATTTGAACACTTCTTTCTTTGACAATTGTACACCAAAGAAATATTTCAATTATGGATAGGCGACAGCGCCAATGGTTATAAGGCAAGTCTTAGTTCAGTCATGTTAAATTAGAGCAAATGCAATTCCAACACATTTTAACATGAAATTATAATAAAAGGTTCTTGGTCTTTATTATTTCAAGGATTTGAAGCGCTTTCCTTCTCCAACTCTTCATTTACCACTACTGAGCAGGGTCTAATATAAATTTGAAAAATCATTTCAATGGAGATTACATACAACATTATTAAAAATACTGAGCAGAATCTATATAATAATTTATTAAATATTCATGAATATGAATATGAATAGATTGAGAAGACACTAAAGATGTCGGCGCTACCATTTCCAATCAAGAATGTTCAGACATCCTTATTGTACACACGTCTTTACATATGAAAATGATAGGTAATCATGCTTTCTTGAACTGCAGTTTGAATGGGAGGGCGTCGTCATGATCAACAAGAAGTCATTCATTTCCGTCTTGGTCGGTGTAAGTAGCGAGAGATCCACATGCAGGCCTGCAAATGTCGCAAACCGTAGGACAGAAAACCAGCTCATAATCACCGTCGTCATCACTTTTCACGATTTTAAAGTAAGCCAAATCGAAGGGAGAAGAAGAAGACTCGCTTCCTGCAACAATGAATTCTTTGTTGAGCTCTGAATCGGTAGCGATCCTCCATCGCGTCGACTGAACGCAGATTGTAACTGCAGACGCCACCACCTTCAGATCGGCATTCTCCTCGATTACATCTGCCGAAAAATAAGGCGTGAAAACCACAGGAAGGCCAGCGTTGTCCTTCTCGTAATTCACGTACATCGGACAAGTATTATTGCGCATCTTCAAACCGAGTTTGCCGCCACTCACAGGTGAAATGTAGTGCTCGCTACCGGATTTCAAAGATTGCCCATCAGTGTCCACCACAACATCAGCAGTTGCAGCAAAGGGCGCAATTATAACCAGCAGCAGCAAAACCCTGTCAATTCAAACTCACAATTTATCTGAGTTGAGTTGAAGCTTTAACAATAACCAAAATAAAAAGTGGAGACAATTTAAATTTAGAAATCAATACCAGCTTGCTTTCGAGTAATCCATAGGTTTGTATTTATTGTAAGCTTGTTGTTGATGTATTGTTGTTGGCAACCTACATGCAATTAATGAGAAATGCCCCTCTTCTCTTTACGTATAGATAGTTATACACAGCGAATGAATAGTCCCCAAATAAAATAACACGGCACCAGTGAATACTTTCAAACACCATCACCATCAGAATTTGAAGAGATGTTTCAAGCTTATCCTTCCGCAATTTTCACACCGGACTGGACGGGGTCGCTTCAAATGAATTAAATATACATGATTATGAAAAGGAAGAATAGCAGATGACTTCAGCTTTTCTCATTAAATAAAATAAAAATGCACATTGCATACATTTGGATAACCATTTGCAAGTTAGGAACATTCAATTTAAATTTAGCTAAACGTGTCAAACGGTACCGCACCCAACTCAAATGTAGTATACCAATCAGATAACCATTTGTATACAATCGGATAACCATTTGCAAGATGGCAACAGGGTTGTAACCTCTCCTCAACTCGTCAATTTAAATAACACATCCTACACTCAAATTAGTTGAACGGCTCAAACTTCTTTGCTTTTTAAAATGAATGGTTCGTATTATTTTTTCATTCTCACACTTTTTAAAAAAAAAAAAGCCGAAGGAGCATTCACACATGACTTTTAAATAGTAGGTTTTGTTTTTTCATATTCATTCAATGCCTATCAGTACTGTGTCTTTTATATTAAGAATTCTAATTTTAATATTGTATTAAGAATTGTAATTTAAATTATAGAAGATTTTTTAATTTATTTTATGCTTAAAAGTATTACATGAAATCATTGAATTACATAGAATGTCAGTATCTTTGTCTATAATTCAGAAATAAATATATAGTGGATTTAAAATGCTGAATAAGCATCCGTCTAAATCAGTGAACTCCTTTAGCTAAGCAGCCATGAGTAAGGGACATCCATGCCGTCAAAATTACCCAGGGCATGATCATGTCCTTAAATACTTGACTCTTGACGTTAGGTATCTAGAGGTATTTGTACCTTGATGGATTTGTATCAAGAGACTTTGGACTTAATAAAATTTGTGTAATCGTACAAATATTTATAAATTAAAAGCAAGTGTCTTTTTTACCTTTTTTAAAAAATATAATGGATGCTTACATTATGTAGTGTTTGGAAGCCCCAAAAATCCCTTGTATAATAAAAATAATAACAAATTTTATATATATCTTTTCATAGATGAAAAAATAAATAATTTGTTTGGCATCAAGTTCATGCTATACACTACTAACTTTCATAGCAATGATGTAATGAATTAGGTTGGGTTAGGGTCATCTATTCATT
Source organism: Torreya grandis (assembly GCA_037957365.1). Classification (NCBI taxonomy): domain Eukaryota; kingdom Viridiplantae; phylum Streptophyta; class Pinopsida; order Cupressales; family Taxaceae; genus Torreya; species Torreya grandis. Next base: position 4,423,598 of record JARHVA010000713.1, on the reverse strand, counting down.
TTTTTAAAGATATTTTTACTCATTACCAAAAAAAAACATAACACAAACTTGATACAATTTTCCCCACATTTCACCACTGAAAACCTTAATATAAAAATAATAAAAATGGGAGGTCTTATTTACCCTCCAACTTAATTTTTTTATCAACCTTCAAAGAGACAAATGAGAAAGGGATAAGGACGTTCTTCTTTTGATATTTTATCCAATCCAATAATAGCTATAATGTCTTGAAGTTCATTTTAAAGTTTCAAAGTAATTTCATAGATGAAAAACAAGTAATTTTCTTGAAATATTGTACAACATCAACTTCATGCAATATACTACTAAATTTCATAGGAATGGTGTCATGAATTAGGTTAGGTTAGTGTCACCCATTAATTTTTTTTTTAAACTCATTACCAATACAAACGTGATACAAACCCGATCCAATTTGCACCACATAAAACATTAAAATGAAAATAATAAAAATGGAAGGGCTTATTCACTCTCCCACTTCATTTTATTCTCAACCTTCAAAGAGATAGAGGAGAAAGGGATAAGATACCTTAAGAAAAGAAAAACATTTCTTGAGAGACAAAAACTATATTTTGAGAGGGAAAAAGGACAAGAAGATGGTGGCCTACCAATAGAATTTTAGCAGAAAAGTAAGAACAAGAGGAAAAAGTGTAGGGTAACAAAGAAAATATAAACTTATATATTAAATAGAGGAAGAATATGTGTCACCCCCATGAAACAAAATATAGAGGTATGCTATTATTTAATTGATAAATGAATTTAATTTATGTTTATGTAATTCAAATAAACATTAATAAATAAAAAACACATTCAAATTATTATAGGAAAAAGTTTGAACTAAACCTACAAAATCTTAGGGAAATAACTCTTTAAAAACCTCTAAAAATGCTACACAAAACCTTGAAATTCATATAACTCTTTTCTCTTCTCCCAATTTAATTTTTCTCTCTTTTTTTCATTGTTGCATGAAATTTTTTTAACAAAAATCTTAATTGCATCTTAGTTTTAATTTTATCATTCCTCATTATCTCTAATCATTATTCAACTCTATCAATCATTTATATTAGTTTCTACGAAAAAAATGAATTCTTTCCAATAGACCAAACAATCAAACAAAAAAAGTATTTTGAAGACAATAAAATCTAAATTTGATTGTGTAAATAGGATTAAAAATAAACTTAACAAACATGATTATTTTTTTATTTTTTATTAATTGAATGAATGTTTTAAATACTAAGCATGTATGGTGGCCAATAGTCCACCATTGCTAAATTTTATTAAGAGATTGTTGCATAGTGTGCGTTATGGTGGTCTAGCATTCATGTAGTTGTACAACATGATATTGATGAGGATTACCAAAACTATAAGCACCTCAATGGTTTTGACATATCCAAACAGTTAACGTTTATACTTTATGTGTTGACACATCACATAAGTTTTCTTGTGTAATCACTTGAGGATAAAAAACGTAAACTAAGAAGGGTCATGGTTAGTTGGCAATGGTATCATTCATATAGTCATGCACATGCCTTGCATGCACTAGGTTACTTGAATCTTTATCCATACCATCCTAACAATGCATGAAGCATTTAGCTACTCATATACAATAAAACACAATGACACTAATCTTACTAAGTAATCCTTCATTAAATAAGCATAACAATGTTAAGTCTAAGAATAACATATAACAACATTCTATAACAATACCATCAAATTTGTTCATTCCTTGATAGTCCATGATTACAAGTCTCACAATGGTTCTCAAAGGCACCATTGTATTGCTTTCCAAGAAAAAAATGAATTCTTACCAATAGACTAAACAATCAAACATTTTTTTTCAAGATAATAAAATGTAAATTTGATTGTGTAAATGGGATAAAAATTAGACTTAACAAATAATATTTTTTTTCTACATGTTGAATGAAGGTTTTGAATAATAAACATGTATGAAAAAAAATAGGACATATTGAGAATTGTTTTTCAGAGAGTGTTATATAGTGTGGCTTATGGTGGGTCTAGCATTCATGCAGTTGTACAAAATGATATTGATGAGGATTACCACACCTATAAACACCTCAATGTTTTTGGAAGCCTAAGGGTGAGCCATGCACACATCATAAAAGTTTCTTTTTGCACTCACTTGAGGTATAGAAAGTTAAATTAAGAAGGGTCATGGTTATTTGGAAATGGTATCATTCATAGAGTCATGCACTATCAACTTGTATGCACAGGGTTACTTGGAGATTTCTCCATACCTTTCAAAATCATTGGGAGACTTGTTTATTTATAAGTACTCATTCATTCAATAATAAAAGCAATTTTAATTCTAAGAATAAAATATAACAACATTATATAAAAATTCCATCAAAATTATTGATTACTAGATAGTCCATTCATTTGTTTAACTCATTACCAATACAAATGTGACACAAACCCAAAATAATTTACACCACATAAATATTTAAAATAAAAATAATAAAAATGGGAGGGATTATTCACCCTCCCACTTCATTTTATTTTAAACCTTCATTTTGGTTCTAGCTCTCTTTTTCTTTCCCAGGTATCTACCTTAGATAGACATTACACAACCTTATGTGTCACTTAATAGCTTAACTGCCATTAATTAACAAGTAATACTTTTGTCATCCACTTGGTAGTTAATGTGGTGGCCTTCTCTAATTCAAATACCATAGTCTTTTTTCACTTATCATCTACCTATCAGAATCAAGCTATTATTCATAACTCTCAATTTTTATCATCCACAATCTCCATTACAATTTTTTGATACACATGGTATTTTGATGTCTCAATCTTGTTATTTTGTCATATGTGCACATAGACTTAATTTTGTTGTCTTTTGCATGTCTTATTTGAAATCCATAATGGGAATGAGTGCATGAAATGGTCATGTCTATGCATGCCATTATTTATTCCTTTGTTCTACTAGCACCTGTATCTACTTTTATCTATCATGTGTGCACATTTTTGGTCCTAGTTATTCTTTTCCAAAGTCTAGGTTTAACATCACCCACACTAACTTGGTTGTCCATCCTCAATCAACCTTCTCATCCTTCCTTCTGCATGGCCTTTTTTTCACCTCTTTATTTTTATATCCTCATCATACCTTTTCACTTTGATATCTACTTACTTTGTGTTTTACTTTCTCACATCTCTTCTTTTTGTGGCTTTCTCTTTCTAAAAAATCTAAGTGATTATAGCATTATGTATTTATTTCTTATTCTTAGCACCATCTTGTGCCCTAGTTTTATTTCTAGTTCAATATTTTTTGGACCTCTCCTTCCTTCCTCATTATGTGCCACTTGCACACATTTTCCTCGAGATCTTTACATAATCTAAAGCATACCCATACTTACCCAAAATTTCCAAAGAATCAAAGAATGAAATTATCCAAATAATTCAACTTTATTATGTTGAATCAAATAATTTTGTAGTATCTTTCCTTAAATTTTCTTCAAAATCAGCCCATATCTTAAGTGCATGTTGAATGATCTATGAAAACTATTATTTGGGTGCCCAATCCTTGTAAACCTGGAGGTTGATCTAGGAGTGACTTGGCTTATTATTTTAATTTATTCATATTCTTAGTAACTTCCTTCATCATTTATTTTAGGAAGTTGCCCTCATCTATAGAGTTTAGTTGTAGCCCTAAGAAGTGTTTCACTAGATCATTCTTTTTTGCACTTATTTTTTGGACCAACTCTTCTACCTCTTGCATCATTTTTATTGTTCCTCTTTATTTTTATTGGTATATACCTAGGTGGATAGAAATTTATAATTATGTTTTTTTAGATATATGTGTTTTGATTATTACATTTATTTAGAGAAATTGGGAAAAACTTATAGCAACTATCCTCTCAGAGAGATTTTCCATTGCTTTGTCATATATTTTTAATTACTCAACAAACACAAAAACATATTTATTTATGTCATATTTCACAAACTCAACGCCTATTCCCATATTTATGAATTAATTTGGCAACAGAGTTCTCGTCAACTAAAATAACATATCCTACCCTCAAATTAGCTAAATAGGTTAAACTGCACCATAATTGATGCTCGCTTTTTAAAGTCAATAGTTCAAATTATTGTTTACACTTGACTTTTAAATATTAGGTTTTTTTTCCTAAGGATAATGTAATGGCATTATCATTCATATTCATTCACGATTATACCAATACCTATCATTATTGTGTCTATTATATTATGAATTATGATGTTAATATTATATTCTAAATTATAAAAGAGTATTTGAACTTAATATAATTTATGAAATTGTACAATTGTTTATAAAATATATGTAATAGTGTTTTTTTACCAAATTATTAAAAAAAATAGTAGATGCTTACATAATGTAGCATTAAGAAGCCCAAAAACTCCTTTATATATCTTGTTCATCAATTAAAAAATAAGTAATTTTCTTGAAATATTGTATAACATCAAATTCATGCCTTACACTACTAAATTTCATAGGAATGGTTCCATGAATTAGGTCAGGTTAGTGTCATCCATTCATTTTTCATTTTTTATGTTTTTACTCATTACCAATTCTAATGTGAAACAAATGTAATGCAATTTACCCTACATTTACACCATAGAAAAATTTAAAGTACAATAATAAAAATGGGGAGTCTTATACATTCTCAACCATCAAGAAGACAAAAGAGAAAGGGACAACATAGGTTAATAAATGGAAACCATATCCCGAGAGAAGAATACTATATATTGAAAGAGAGGAAAGGGGACAAGAAGGTGGTTACCTAATAATAAATTTGTGGAGGAAAAGTAAAGACAAATGTTAGAAGTGGAGGGTTACAAAGAAAATATCAATTTATATATTAAGAGGAAGAATATGTGTCACCCTTATAAATCCAAATATCAGAAGTATGTTATTTTTTAATTTATAAGTGAATTTAATTTATGTTTATGTAATTCATAGAAATAATCATAGAATAAACAATATGAAAAACATATTCAAAATATAATATAGGAAAAAAATTGCATTGAACATATGAATCCTTAGGGAAAGAACCCTTTAAAAAACTCTCAAAATATTACACAAACCCTTGAAAGCCATCTGACTCTTATCTCTTTTTGTAATTTATTTTTTCTCTTTTTTTCCTCATTACATGAAAATTATTTAACAAAAGTCTCAATTGCATATTAGTTTTATTTTTATCCATCCTCATTATCTCTAATCATTATTCAACTCTGTCAATCATTCACATTTCATTCCAAGAAAAAAAATGAATTCTTGCCAATAAACAAATTATTAAAAAAAAAACAATATTATTTTAAAGACAATAAAATGTAAATTTGAATGTGTAAATTGGATAAAAATTATACTTAACAAATAAGATTGACTTTTTTTTACAATTTGATTGAATGTTTTAAATATTAAGTATGTATGGCAGCCAATATGGCATCTTATGAAAATTAAATTAAGATAACATTATAGAGTGTGGATTATGGTGGGTCTAACATTCATGTGGTTGTACAATGTCATATTGATGAAGATTACCATACCTATAGGAACCTCAAAAGCATTGGAAGCCTAGGTGTCACCTGTGTGCTAGTCCTTTCACACATCCCAATACTTAACCTTTCTAATTTATGTGTCAACACATCATACAAGTTTCCTTGCACACTCACTCAAGGCACAAAGAGGTAAACTAAGAAGTGTCAGGGTTAGTTGGAAATCATATCATTCACATATCTCTATATGCGACTTTCATGCACATGATTATTTGGAGCTTTCTCCATAACATCCTAACAACACATGAAAAAAATTATGTACTCCTTACACAAAAGAAAAATGACACTAATATTACTGAGTACTCATTCAATAAGCATAATAATGTTAAGTTTAAGAACAACATCTACCAACTTTTTATAATAATAACATCAAAATTATTTATTCCTTTATAGTATATGATTACAAGTCTCTCAATAGTGCTCAAAGGTACTTAACACTATCATGGGCTACCAAAGTATTTCTCTCTCTGTAGAAATCTAACTATGTTTCACAACATCTGGTTAATCTTATAGTTATCTCCTTTAAGACTCTGTAACCATTTTGGAAATGTTTTATTACTTGTTGATCTATCCCTCTACAATTCAATAGTAATTCATTATCACTTGCTAGATCTCTTGTTCCTTCCCAAGTTTATGCATTAGGTAGACATTCCACAATCTTGTGTCACTTTTTAGCTCAACTACCACCAATCAACAAGTAATGTCTTTATCATCCACTTGGTAATTAATGTGGTGGTTTTATCCAAGTCAGCTATGACATTATATTTCATCATTTATTAACTACCTATTCAAATCATTCTGTTAGTCATAACTCTCATTACTTATCCTCTGCTAACTCCATTATAGTTCATGGATACATGTGGTCTTTGGATGTCTCAATCATGTTATTTTTTCATATGTGCACATGGCCTTGATTTTGTCAGCTCAAACATTTATTGTTGGAAATCCCTAATGGTTACAAGTACATGGAATGGTTAGGTCTACCCATGTGACCCTCTACTCCATTGAGATAATGGTGCTTGTCTCAGCATTCAATTTTTGTACTTGTGCACTCTTGATCCTTGTTGCACTTTTTCAAAGTCTTGGGTCAACATCCCCGACACTAACTCGGATGTCCATCCTTGAGCAACCTAGTCATCCTTCCCCTTATATGACCTTATTTAACACCACTTTTTTTTTATACCATTGTTACACTTTTTCCCTTCAAGATTTATTTACTCTATGTTTTAATTTCTCACATCTCCTCTTGTTGTGCCTTTCTCTCTCTACACAATCTATGTGGTTATGACCTTGGGTGTTTATTTCTTAGTCTTAGTGCCATCATGTGTGTTAGTTTTTATTTTGGCTCCTTCTACTATGGACCTCACTTACCTTCTTCATTATGTGCCACTTTTATACATTTTCCTCTAGAGCTTTAGGTACTCCTGCACGTATCCATACTTAGACAAAATTTCCAAAGAATTAAAGAAAGAATGAATATAAATAATTGAAATTTACTATGTTGATTCAAATAATTTTGGGGCATATTTCCTTAAATTTTCTTTAAATTCAACCCATATCTTAAATGCATGTTAAATGATTTGTGTGAAAATATTATTATTGTGCCCAATCCTTGCAATGTTGGAGTTTGCTCTAGAAGTGACTCAGCATGTTATTTCAATTTATTTAGATTCTTACTAACTTCTTTCACCATCTATTTAAGGAATCTTTCCTCATCTACATTATTTAATAGTATCCTTGAGAAGCATTATTCTACCTCATTCTTTTTCACACTTATTATTCGAAGCAACTCTTCCACCTCTTGAATCATTTTTGTGTGTTCCTCCTTATATTTATTGGTATATACATGAGCGGATAACACTTTATACTCATGCTCTTCTTTAGAGATATGTGTGTTAATTATTGTCATTCACTTAGAGAAATTGAAAAATACTATCATAAATTCACTCTTATAAAGTGAAAGAGTATAATTCACCAAGAGTAATTCATGTGAAACCAATGGTCTTGGGAATCATTTCAATTTTTGAGCACAAAACATTAAGTAATAATAATTTGATATTTTTAATAGAGATTATGGTGGAAAAAGAGGCAACATTTTACTTTATACAGCATGACACTGGGTTGTGCATGGATGATAGATTATGTTTCACTACGAGCTTGAGAAATAAAGGAGTGGTAGATAAGGACAAGACCATACAATACATGAAATTGGAAAAATAATTCAAGGTGAGCTGAAATTACCATATAAAAATAGATATATATGCACGTTGTCATATATAAATAGTTTTGTATACAAATATTTACAAGATTTTTCCACTATCTCTCTCAGTAACACTAACAACAATGATTAAATTTGTAACAATAGTGAACATTTCTCTTTATTTGGTGATTGGAGCAGAGGTAAAACTTCCACTAGGAGTAGAAGCACTACCAATTTTAAGGTTTATGGTGGAGCTGGGTTGAAATCTCCACTAAATTTTGCATACTCTCTCCTAATGCTATAATGGTATGATGGATTATATATACATATATATATATATATATATAATTTTTTAATTTTTTATATATTATATAAAAATATGTTATTAAATAAATATATTATAATTTTTTAATTTTTTAAATTAAAAAATTATATATATATATTTATTTAATAACATATTTTTATATAATATATAATATATAATATTAGTTTAATAATATAACATATATCTACTATAATAAATTATATTAAAAATAATAGTTATAGTATATTTATTAAGCAATTATATTCTATATTATTTTTTGGTAAAGTGAGGTTTTGTAAAGTGAGGAGTGTAAATCGATAGTCATACCTTACATCAAACCCATGAAAAGTGACTCCATCTTTTTTTGTAATGAAGCATTAAATAAAAATAATATGAGATATTTTTGAATTATTTTTTCTAAAATATGTTTTCCTTGACTAGTATTCCCTTAGATTTTATGTTTTTTTGCCAAAAGGGATAAATAAGATGCTTACAAAGACAACATCCAATTATATCTATTTTTTCTTTAAAGGGTATGAGTATGGCATTCCTATATGTACTTAACCATGATGTAACTATTCTAGGTGTCAATATATTTCCCCCATGAATGAATGGAAGCTAAAAAATAGGCTATAGGACCTTGAAGTTTTGTTCCCACGTCATCGACATTGTAACGTTTCTTTGAATTGCATGTCAAATGTAGTTTGGGACCACATTACACATCAGTGGTGGGTATAATTAACTTTCTTGTGGTAAGATTTGACATTACAATATTGGCATATTCATTTTTCATATCAAATCCAATACACATCATATTATACCCTATCTTATATGCATACATATATCCATATGAGAAACAATATATTTTTTTGTTACATCAATTTTGGTTCTATTATATTAATATTAATTATACCTAAATTTTATATACATTCATATTTGTATGGGAAATAAAATACATTTTTGTTGCATCAATTTTGGTATGGTCATGTTGCATGTGTAGTGTGTTTGAGAACAGATGGACATGAATAAGGCACCACCACCACCTTTAGAATGGCATTCTCCTCAATTACATTTGCTAGAGAATAAGGCATGAAAACCATAGGAAGGCTAGCATTGTACTTCTCATAATTCATGTACATCTAAAAAGTGTTATTGTACATATTCAAACCGAGTTTGGTATCACTCACAAGTAAAATGTAATACTCGCTACCCAATTTCAGAGATTTCCCATCAGTGTCCACCACAACATCAGTAGTTGCAGTAAAGGGCATGCTTATAGCCATCACCACCAAAACCTTATAAATTCAAACTCATAATTTATTTTATTTGAATCTTTAACAATAATCAAAATAAAAAATGGATATAGTAACTAATTCCCTACAACAATTTAAATTTTAAAAAAAAAAACTAGCTTACTTTCAAGTAATCCATAGGTATTTCTTTATTGTAATCAACATTTTTGATGTATTGTCATTCATAACCTATATGTAATTAATGAGAAACAACCCCCTTCTCTTTGCGTATATATAGTTATACACAACAAATGAGCGAAACATTAAATTAGATTAACCAATGATGAATAATCCCCAAATAACATAGTAGTAGTCAATACTTCCTTGAAAACACCATTAGAATTTGAATAGATGTTATTACACATGTTTCAAGCTTATCCTTCCATAATTTTCACACAGGACTAGATGGGGTCACTTCAAATGAATTAAATATACATAGGTAAAGGAGGAATAGCAGATGATTTCATCTTTTCTCATTATAAAAAATAAAAAATAAAAATGCATGTTGGATTGATTTGGATAACCATTTAAAATTTAGCAACATTCAATTTATGTAAATGTGTCAAACCGTACCCAACTCAAGTGTTATTTATAATCAGATAACCATTTTCAAGTTAACAAAAAATACCTCATCAACAAAAACAAGGGTGCTAAGTACTACACGAGAACATGAATTAAAGTTTTTATGTGATATAAATTGTCATAAATGTGAATATTGACACGGTAATAGTCATTTTCATATTAATATATTGAATATTTACTAATTCAATTTTATCAATTACAAAGGTTCAAAGTATTCTGTAAGCATTATATAGTGAAAGAGTGGTATTATAAACAAGGTTTATAAGATATATAATATGGTATTATATAGAATTCTTAAAAACATAAAATTTTATGAAGAATAACTGAAATACAATTTATTATTCTCTAAATCAGTGAGGCCTTAAAAGTTAATCACTTAGTAATATCTATGTTATGTTATCGATTTCAACTTATTATAAAGAAAGTAAAGAATAGACTGATTATTCATGTAAAATATGTAATCATTCAAACTAAGAAAACTGACCAAAAAAACTATCTCAACCATAAGAACTCCTAACAGAATTGCTCTTTCTGGTAAATGTCTAGGGGAGAAATTATTGTTCATGATCACATTCTCACTAGGGTTGTACTCCACTCAATAAACAAGAAGAAATTGAAATCTAAACCCAAAAAATCTAAACCATAAACATTAATTCCATGGAAAAATAAATGCCATGGATTTGTTTATTGTATTAATACCATGGAAAAATAGGATTTAGAGTATTTCCTAGTCTATCAATGATAATGTAAAGTATCCGTTAAGCATTTATGGCTAATGTGCATATAATACCTTAAAATCACCCATTCACTTAATTAAAACCAAATCATATACTCTATTTAAAAAAACATAACAATCTAATTAAATTCAAGGTCAAAAATACCAATGACAAACTGATAATTCAAGTGCCTCACTGTAATACTAATTTGTTATAGTTTTGAAGAGTTTCATAACTCACAATGAAGGATTAATTATCTATATTGTGGGCTGCAACAGATTTTCACTAAGGTATAAAAATTCTATGTGATGCATAGGTATATACCACATATAATGGTTAAATTTTAATTCTAGGTTAAAACATGTGGGAATAAAATGAACTTTTTAACTTATAGATGGAAATGTGGATATAGAAAGTATACTTTTGAGGGGCTCCATATTGGACAAAATCCTAATAGCTTTGATAGAGTTCATATAGGAAAATAAATCTACCAAGCCATAGTTTTGAGTGGTTTTAGATTTGGATATTATATTTCTTCCATATTTCAGATTAGTTTTATCAACTCAAGATACAACTTTAATAAGAAAAAAAAGTTTAGTAATCTTCGTGTGAAGCCATGAGATGTATGTATATAATAGGTAATTGTAACATGTAATATAAATTTTAAGTCATGCCGAGAAGAGAAAATAACTCATTTTGAGTGCAATCAAGGACAACCAGGAATTACCTTGCTCATCTAAAGTCACATGGAGTGTGAGGGTATTATGATCCACACTTATAATATTTGGAAATAATGAAAAATATAATGTAGATAAATTCAGCATAATAAATATTGGTGGGCCAGGATACCCAAATATTCAATATATGCAAAAATATAATAATCACCCTTAAGGTAGGGTAACACCATACAATACTCCTTTAGGAAGGAATAACTCTACAATGTATATTCAAGGGGACAACCTCCAATATCCTTCTACCAAATAGAAGACTCAATGCTTTATTCATTTATTTAGAATGATAACCATCTCCTTTATATAGACCTCTATGTAACTATTAACGGATGGATAACCTCCTAATCCCAATATAGGCCGACTATTACCCAATGCACTAATTTCACAAGTTACTCTATTATCCTAATATATTGGATCCATATAACTAACTAAGGGGGATGTGTGCCACATGTTGGTATCTCCATCAACCCATATACATTAATATATCATATCCTTAGGTACATAACATTCTAATGTAGATCACAAAGTTAGTTTAAAGGTGTTAATCAGGGTCAATATTGTCAATCCCTAATATGGTAAGACCACAAACTAGGGGTCAAAGAAAGGGTGTCAAAACTCTAGGTGAACATCCTCACAAGGAAGAGATGGAGAAAGAAGGGGGAGTTACTAGATCATTTATAATAGGGTTATTTGAGATAGATCACAAAGTGAGCTAGCTTGACTACAATGTGTAAGGCATTCAAAGTGAGATACAGGGCATACATTCTGATATGAAATCTATATAATTTAGTTTGAAAAATATCATTATGAATTTATAAAATAATTAGTTAAGTTAGCCAATTATCACTATTACACAACCCCACCAAGGTGAATCTCCTAACTAGCCTAATCTAAATATATGTACCTTGCCGCAATAGAACCTGTTATCAAAGGGAGATATGCATAAATTTGATTGAAATGATCCACTCAATTGGAATAACCAAATGGATAATTTTTTTGGATCTGCATTAGATTCTATGTGAACAAAAGTTTACCATGTCATCCTTGTATCTAGATCCTAAACAATTCATTTGGTATATATGGTTGTGTGTTTAAAAGTAAAAAATGACTCTGAATAAGCAACCATTCACTCACTTTAGATATCATAGAATAATGACAACATGATTTCCTCCACCTACATTACGGGTATTCTATTTCTATGTATATTGACTATTTGGACATCTTGGCCCACCTATAGATTTTTTGGTATTTTGATCTACAATATATTATGCATATTTCCAATCATTATAAGTGTGGATCATAGCAAAGGGTGTCAATGGGCTCTACTTCACATGTATATTCAATGCAGTGACTTACTTGAATAATAGACCCACCTTGCAAGTATAATAACGATAGATCTTATAATAAAACCATGATTTTGTTTAGACAATTATATTATTTACTTTATGTATGCATTGAACTTCCATTTCTAGTTAATGAAACAAGCCACAAAAAAGTATTTATAGGATGGCTATTATCATAATAAAATCATCCTCTAAGTTAGACCCATTTTTGGTATAGTACTGTTAATCATATAGAATTACTAAATATCTAAAATTATATCTAGTTATGGACCATGTGTTTTATTAATGATTTTTTCAAGTAAGCTCTTTGTTCAAAAATATTCCAAAGACATTAATTACTAAAATTTATACCATGTAATTTTTAAATGCACAAATGTTTAAAAACCAACTAAAAGTCAAAAACTAAAATCTGAATTGCGAAAGGAAACAAAAATGAGCAATACCCACAAACATAAATTATTTAAGTTAATCACCATCCCCTCCAACTCAAGGGATACAAAAAAAATAAAAACAATTATTTCCTAATAAATATCATTGAAGCTAAAATATGAAGCATAAAATGATCCGCACAAATATAATTTGACTAAGCTAAAAAACCATTGACTCAACAAATAAGGCTAAAAATGAATAATTTTAGGCCTAACTATAATTTTTCTGGTCATTGATGGGCCAAAAGATTAAATTTACAAGTAGACTGATGCCCTCTATAAAATTATCTACTAAAATTGATATCCATCTATTACATTGGGGAGATCCCATTCTATCTAATTACACCTATTCAAAAAAGATAATTCTTCTCTTACATGTTGCTCAGAATTGAACCCAAAGCCAAAAAGTCATAAAATCATATTTATAATTGATTAAAATCTATCAATTTGGGGGATTGAAGACCGAGAAAATTATTTGAATATTATAACAAAAAAAGTAACTTGATTACCGCAAAATGGGGTCAAACTGTAGTGAAAAGACCTAGAAATGCAATGAAATAACATTAAATATGAGCTAGATAGTAGAATACATTTCAAAAGGTTCAAAATGATAGTGATTTTTAGCAGAAGTATTTCTAACAAAATTGGTGAAGATATATTAAATTAACTGATAAATCTCCATAAAGTTGGACATTGTCGACATATACAAAATAAAGACAATATTATCATTAGTGCTATTTATTTTAATAATATATCAGGATTATCAATTAAAAATGAGGTCAAACATGTGCGATACAAAACCACCAAAACCTGTACCCCACATTTGTAAATGAAGTAGGCATCGATGCAGAAATAGATCTTCACTTCTACCATGAAATGTGGTAAATGTATAAGTCTTCTGCATATTAAACCATTTTAACATTTTACCCAATTGCACAAATTAGGCAAAGACACAACTACACTTTAGGAAGATAATCTAATACATTATTTTTTAAGAGTTTGATGGATTTGTGTGCGAGGCAAGCCTGACCCTTTTAGTTTTAATTTTCTTTGATCAAGTGTCCATCACCATTAATCCATGTACTAGTCGTACCTATTGATATTGAGTGTCATTACTTGTTTCTTGATTTTCTTTTGGATTTAGAGAGATATGTACATATTTTTGCATTTAATTCTATCTATGAATAGGTGATTATTCATGTCAATTAATAATAGTTATAAAAAGAAACAAAAATCTAAAAATAGAGTAGGGTCTAATTACGAATATATCAATGTCATTCCTCTAACAAAGCAACACTGATAATAAATTCTCAACTTTTTTGCCCAACTAGAATCCCCTAAATATTATTTTTTAATGCCATCCATTAACCTTCTTGCTAATTGACTTTTCTAAACACCAAAATATTTTCTACACACAAAAAAAGATGCAATTCTACTAGCTCACAAACCTTGCAATAATTATAGTTTAAGCACAAATGGATCCTATAGTCTCCATTCGGGACTAATAACACATCCTACACTCAAATTAGTTAAACAAGTTGAATTTATTTTGTTTTTAAAACCAATAGTTCGTATTATTATTTTAAGCATAAGGAGAATTCTAACAAATAATTTTTTTAAAGTGGAAGGAGTTTTCACACGTGACATTTACATAGTAGTTTTTTTCAAGGATAAGGGAATTGTTTTAAAATTCATATTCATTTGAGATTATATGAATGCCTATCATTATTATGTCTATTGTATTAATAATTTTAATTTTAATATTATATTAAAAATTATAATATAAATTATATAAGAGTCTTCAGACTTAAGATAATTTGTGTAATCATACAAATATTTATAAACTAAAAATAATAGTGTATTTTTAAACCTTAATAAAAAAATAGTGGATGCTTACATTATGTTGTGTTTGGAAGCTCCAAGAATCCATTGTATACTAAAAATAGTAACAAGTACCATCTCTCTCTCTCTCTCTCTCTCTCTATATATATATATATATATATATATATATATATATATATATAATACACACACACACACATGCATGTATGTATGTATCTTATTTTTATTATACAACTATCTTATCTTTTTGATGTGAGGTAACTACTACTTCTTATCTTTCCATCACCTCAAAAGTTGGGCATATTAGTGGGGACATGCTATAAAATCATGTTTTCCATATTTGGTACATTTTTTTATATTCAATGGGGGCATGTTTTGGAAGCATGTTCTCCACACCTACTCAGTATTCAGCATCTCCAAATTATAGTGGGGACATATTTTGGAAACATGTTCTCCACATTGATACTTATATAGTTTTTCACATTTATCTAGATATAATGGGGACATGCTTTAGAATCATTTTCTCCACATTTACATAATTTTATAAATTGGCTAAAGCACATAAATATGATTCAGATTTATAGATGCAACATAATTCTATACATTGGTATCATTATTAGACATAATTTCATCATGAAACATACATAAGGTACACATGCTATGTAATTTGTGCCTAATATTTCAAAATTTAAATTAGTTTTAGATTCTAAAACTCTTTTATGATGTTTTACCACATCACAAACTTTTACATACTAATACCAAGATCAAACTTTATTGAGTTAATCTAATATAATATTTGGTTCACTTTTTTTTTGATTGAGGTCATTAAACCACATATTCTTGAAAAAAATTTAGTTTGGACTTGATTGTATTATCCAACCTCACCAAGTTATAAGTATCATTAGATCTGTTTGTCTCTCTGTCTCTCTGTCTGTCTATCTATCTATCTATCTATCTATCTATCTATCTATCTATCTATCTATCTATCTATCTTTTGATCTCTCTATTTCCTTAGATATATGCACTTTCAAGATTTATCTATATTTATCTAATCTTAGGTTTAAAGCCTTACAATGATATATATTTTTTAGATAAAATTTATAATAGGCAAGGCAGTTACACTAACACACAAGGGTAATCTTAAACCTTACTCTTTCAATTTCAGTCTATTTGAACTACTTTAAATTTTAGATTATATGTGTTGATTATATATTATAACATACTCTTAGTTTTAGGTCAGTCACTAGAAAATCATTCAAGTTGGGTACATGTAAAGACAAGGTGTGTTATACACACCCAAGTATACATGTAAAATTAGTTTGATTTACATCATGGCTTCATGCATTGAAATTAAATTATTCCTCACCACATTTCACCTATTTGTTCTACAATCATTCTTTGAATATAGGTTTTGATGTTTTTTAATATATTTTTTCATTAATGTTCATGTTTGAGGGTTATTATTATTATTTTTAGTTTGTCTACATTTGTCACATTATTGTTTGTCTTGTTTAAATTTATAAAAAAGTCTTACAGTATCATGAAGATTAAATAAAAAATGAAAAAGGCATGTCACTTTTGGCTTACATGATCTCCTTTATATGTCCATTGAGCACTAAAAATTCCATGTCATAAGTTTAATATTTTTTTAATAGGTGTAAATGTAATTATTTTTAACCTTATTATATTTAAAGACTATTTGAGGTGTTTATATTATGAAAGGTATAATTTCAAAATTAAATTAGTGTGTTGTTAGTCTAATTTTTCATCTCTTATCAATACTATTTTCATTTTAAAAATTAAGAGTTTAGTGAAAGTTAAAAATTCTTGTATAGGTTATGACATTAGAACTGATATTGCCAATATTAGTATTAGATTCAAAATCAATTTCTTTTTGTCATAATAATATTTTCAAAGTGGTCACATATGTCTCAGTATCAAAAGTCTATAGAATGCCAAGGATATATATATATATATATATATATATATATATATATATAGATATATAGATATATATCCTTGACATTCTATAGACTTTTGATACTGAGACATATGTGACCACTTTGAAAATATTACTATGACAAAAAAAATTGATTTTGAATCTAATACTAATATTGACTATATACATATACATACATATACATATACATATATATATATATATATATATATATATATATATATATACATACATACATACATACATATATATATACATACACACACACATATACATACACACACACATATACATACATACATACATACATACATACATATATATATATATATATATATATATATATATATATATGTATGTATGTATGTGTATATATATATGTATGTGTATATATATATATATATACACATATATATATGTATAAATATATACATATATATATATATATATATATATGTATATATATATGTATATATATATGTATGTATATATATGTATATATATATATATGTATATATATATATATATATGTATATATAAATACATACATACATACATACATATATATATATATATATATATACATATATGTATATATACATATATACATATATGTATATATATATATATATATATATGTATGTATAAATACATATATACATATATATATACATATATATACACACATATATACACACACACACACACACACATATATATATATATATGTACACACACACACACACACACACACACACACACACACACAAACACATATATAATTTTAGCAGTTGCTTGTATATGTATGAAATAAGATGTGTATTTCATATTTTCCTACATAGTGCATTGAATATAAAAGGTGTTTAGAAGAAACAAGAATGTGGAAACAATTAAGATAAAAACTAGTACAAAGATCCCATGACTGCCTTATTTTTTATGGAGATGATCCACTAGTGACATGTCTATTTTAGTCAGGTAAAATAAATATACGATGTATTCCTTTACATATTTTAGTCATGTGTAGCAAGATTAAATTAGTAGTATGAAGAGCTAAGAATATGTGATAGAATATAGTTCTATTCATGCCAATTCTTGGGGGTAGGAGTGAAAGTTTAATAGATGGTGTCCTTGTCATGGTTCCCTTACTATTTAGGTTGATGTGTTTCCTTAGTGACTGATTGATGGCAGACATTCCTATTTGAAGTTCCCATAGTGAATGGTTGATAAAAAATAGATGATTTTCTTAATTACTTTCATTAAGTCCCATTGAGCACAAATTACCTTGTAAGGCCTAAGGGTTAGGGAATAGTTAGTCCTCACACTAATTTGTATACCATAATAATTCATTATTATAAATAGTTAGTGAGTTAGTTATATTTGGGTAGTAATTAGTTATCAAAATATTGTTATTAACAAATTACAGTAATAAATTAGAATATAATATTGTTTAGATATAATGTTATGAGCTATAACAATATATTGTATATAGAAGATTGAGAGATTTGGGTGATAGTTTAATGGAAAAATAATCTCTAACAATATATGAATGATATTATTATATATATGTAACACCCATATGGTTTAAATAATTAGAGTGTGTAGAAATATGAGAGTATGGAAAACATAATTATGGTTTTGAAATAATTATCTTTATGTTTATCTCAATTTCACAGTGCATAAAATAAATCTTGGTGTCATCTCATACTATACCTAACAGTAGGACATCCCTATAGGTGTTGATAATTTGAAATGTCTTAGGGATTGTTAGGAAGAACAAGATGGGATATCCATTGTGTCTTGATCATATTTAATCTCTTCTAAGCTTGGTATGGTCTAATATGAGTACATTATAATCCATTTTGGAATAGGTGGTTGGTTTGTCGATCGAACATGATGGGAGACCAATAACATGTACCTAGACATTATTAACCCATATTGATGTGCCATAAGTTTTAGTTTGCATTAAAGAAGTACTGGAAATGGAATTATCAAACAATAGCTTGAACTTTGACAACATTTATTGTCAATGATTTTTCCCTCCTAAGTAATAGTGAAAATGTATTTCTAGATGGACTTGGATGTCAAGGTCATGGAAAAACATGTAAAACACCTATCTAGACATTATACAAGTGATATATTTTCACCTTGATGTCTTATAGGTAAGCATGCATATTAGAGATTTAGAATTTGTCTCTTCATTACCAAAAAGTTATATTTTAGGGCATGTTACTACAACTTATGCCACAAATTAGTCTCAAAGGTTCAGCTAAGTGGTTGAGGTCTCAATAATATATTTTAAATATTTCTATGAGGGATATTATGTGTTTTCAAAGTTAATTATAGTTTCCATTCTATGCATGTTTGAAGTTAGGCTAAACTTCTACATTCTTCTTATATTTGGAAGTGTGTTTTTTAGGCCAGAATGGGTAGTGGATTTGTCGACTAGGAATGATGAGAGGCCAAAAACTTGGTCCTAAATGTTATTAATCAGTCAAGATGTATTGGTAGTGCCAGTTTGTAGTGGATAATCACTATAAATGGAGTTCTTTGATAATAATGCAAAATTTGACAACATTTTTTGTTAGTGTTTCTATCCTCTTGAACAATAGAGAAAATATATTTATGGGTGGACTTGGACATTAAGGTCATGGAAAAATATGTAATTCACATATATATATATATATATTTTAAAAGTAATATAGTTTTATTTGGGGGTCCTAGAGGTAACAATTCCTGTTAGACCTAGAAAAGTTGTCTATTTACTACCAAAATGTTGCATTTTAGGACTCATTACTTCAACTTATGCCAAAAATTACTCTTGAAGGTTTGACCAAAGTGTTATAGGGTGATGGAAGATTTATCACACATGAAGAGGAAGGATATTATTGTTCATCGAAATGCCTTATAGTTTTTTTTCTATGCATGTCTAAAGTTAGGCTAAAATTCCACTTTTTTCTTGTATGGGGAAGGGTGTTATTAAGGCCGAAATGGGTGGTGGATTTATCAATCGAGTGTGATGAGAGGCTAAAAACATGGTCCTAGATGTTATCTACCCATAAAAAATATTGGTAGTTCTAGTTTGCATCAAAGAAGAACCACACATAGATTTCTTGAATAATTTGAACATTGATAACATTTGTTGTTAGTGTTTCTGCCTTTGCTAAACAATAGTGAAAATGTATTTTTGGGTGGATTTGGATGTCAAGATCATGGAAACACATATAAGTTGTCTATATATATGATTTAAAACTAATATATTTTCACCTAGGGGTCTTGAAGGTAAAGATTCTTGATGGAACTCAAAATATTATCTCTTGAATACAAAACTTTTGCATTTTAGGACCAATTAGTGTAACTTTTGCTAAAATTTACTCTCTAAGGTTTGGCCAAAGCGATCCATGGTGAAATATAAGTTTTCAAACACATATAGGATGTATATTATGGTTCATGAAAATGACCAATAGTTTTTCTATGCATGTCTAAAGTTAGGCTAAAATCTTGCATTTTTCTTATATTAGGAAGGGCATTTTTTAGGCCAGAATGGGTAGTGGGTTTATCAAATGGGCATGATGTGAGGCCAAGAAAATGGATCTAGATTTTATCTACCTATATGGGCATGTTTCTAGTGACATTTTGTGGTGAATAACAACCAAAAATGGAGTTCTCAAATAATAGGTTGAACTTTGTGGCAACATTTGTTATTAGTGTTTCTGCCCTCCTAAATAGTAGAAAAAATATATTCTTGATTGAAAATGGACTTTTAGGTCATGAAAACATATATATATATATATATATATATATATATATATATACATACATATATATACATATATACATATATATATATATATATACATATATATATACATATATACATATATACATATACATATATACATATATACATATATACATATATATATATATACATATATATATATATACATATATATATATATATATGTATATATATATATGTTCTATAAGATATATATTTTCACCTGGGGGTGTCAGAGGTAAAAATGCATGTTAAAGTTAGATAAGTGGTCTCTTCATTGCCAAAACATTACATTTTAGGACCCATTACTGTAACGCATGCCATGAGTTGATATAAAAGGTTTGTAAAATGTGATCTGAGTTGAAATAAAAGTTTTATAACACATAATGGAGGGATATTATGGTTCATCTAAAAGACTTATAGTTTACATTTTATGCATGTCTGAAGTTAGGCTAAAATTTCGCATTTTTATTCTATTGAGAAGGGCATTCTTGAGGCTAGAATGGGTGGTGGGTTTGTTGACTAGGAATTAAAGGATGATAATAACTTGGTTTTATACATTATAAAACTAGCTAAATATGTTTTCAATGCCATTTTGTAGTGAAAAACAACTAAAAAAGGAGTTCTTGAATAATAACTTGAACTCCGACAATATTTCTTGTTAGTGTTTCTACCGTCTTGAACAGTAGTGAAAATGTATTTTTAGGTGGAATTAGACATCAATGTCATGGAAACACATGTCATTCACCTATCATACACATGGTAATGATATGATACATTCATACAAAGTCTGTTAGAGATACATTTTAAGGTTTATATGAGATCAATTATACTATTAATGAAGTGAGAGAATGATGTTTACCTTTCTATAAAGCTATCAAGAATGTTAGATAACACTAAGACTCTATGAATTTTTTTTAATAATCTCTCAGGTCTCATGTAACTGTATAAAATCTAATACAAACATGAAGAAAAAATTGACTTTTGAAAGAAAATGATTGAGAGAGAATGTCTACAATTTGATTTATATTTATTCTAAAACCCTATTCTTATGATCAAGTGGGTTCTATTTTTAAAATAACCTTTGTGTGTTTGATATAATAGTTTGAATATTACATAACCTATAGGGGTTAACTTAATTAGATTTATTATAAGCAAGAAGGGTGATATATATATATATATATATATATATATATATATATATATATATATATATATATATATATATATATATATATATATATATATATATATATATATATATATAAAGCCTTATAAGTGCATTACAAATCTATGTAAGAGTATAAAGAAAGAGTAATAGTCTTGGTAAGCTAAAAGGATATTTATATGAGGATAAGTTGCATTGGTCTCTAAGAGACCAATATAAGTGGATTTATAATAAAGGATAAGAAGATCTAATAGAGGCCCTAAATAGAGTATTATTAGTGACTTGAATGGTTAAGAAACTAGAGAACTCAAATTTAGTTTTCAAAAATAAATTGTTAAGGGTATGGGCCTAGTTTCATGAATTGGTGATAGAGTATTTTCAAACAAATTCATAGTAAAAATTCATATTAGTAATATTTTGCATATATTATGACTAATTATATTTTCCCACCATCACATGACTTTCAATCATCTAAAACTATCAAATCACATAAAATTATCAAATGTGGATCAATGGTCAAACATTACACTTCATTGTTGATAATGGAAGTAAAAATTCCTCATTTTTCATAAATTAGTTTTAGATTATAGAAATAAAATACATAAAGGATAAAAAAATAAAAAAATAATAGAATGTCAAGTGAATGCCATATAGGCACATGCATAGTGTCAATAATACATAGATTGCCATATAAGTATACAAAAATTGCAAACATTACCATATAGGCATAAAAATAAGTACATCTTGTAATACATGAGCTAGTCATATAATATACTCCATATCTTTGCCTTCCTGTAAAACACCCTCTATGAGATACCCTGCTAGTAGATGTAGATCCCATGAATTCCTTGGATTGCTCCAAGGTCTGACTGTGGGTCCTACACTCATAGATCACTTGTAGATGAACTTGTTAAAATACAAGTATTATTATAAAATTAACATGAAATACATGAAAACAAGTTAATAAATTAATTTTAAAATATAATAAAAAACATTTAAACATGCACATACTACATCTCATGATCGTGATCAATTTGGTTTTGATGTTTGAATGGGTTAGTCAAAGGTTAAGCTGCACGAATAAGCATCTAAAATGAGAAAAAAACATGGGAGGTTTCCCTACTAATAATTTTAATGGATATATTAGATGTCATGGGACAACCCTACATACACCATACATTCACATAAATTATATTTTCTACGCAGGTATACACTAAAATAATTAAAAAAAATCTATTTTATAATTCAAACTTACAAGTTAATATCTACCTCTGTGAGGACCTATGCAAATGACATTATTGTAGAAATGCATATGCCTATCTCCAATTTCATTGATGGAGGAGTGTTTAATCGAGACATAAATTGAGAAAATAAGGTCTAACTTAGTTTTCTCTAAAGTATCAAAGATATACGTAATATTTTTCTCCTTTGTTGAACTAAGAGTGTAATATTAACTCAAAATTTTACCTTTGTATAAGTAAAAAGTGTCATGTTAACATAGGTGGATGCAGTAGTGGATGGGATAGAAGTTGTCTCCACTCACAGTGATGAAGGATTGTATACTTGAGACATCAATTGAATAAACAAGGTCTCATAGTTTTCTATGAAGTATCAAACATATATGGCATTTGAATGTATATATTAGATAGAGAATAACATAGATATTATAGATATATTTTTGATCGCTAACAATAACTATAAATAGACCAATAGATCATCAAAGCATTTATCATTATAAAAATCTAGTATTTATTACATATCACTTTTGATGCACAAGCTATAATATTTTGTGTTACTCATTTTTATTTAAATTAAAAAAATTTAGTTGTCAACTATCATTATTTATGGAAATGGTATTCAGATGATGCTTGTTAGAGTAGGGGTTTATTAACTTCCCATATTTATTTACTATGAGATTTTTTACCTCATTTGGAGTTTGCATACTTTCATGGAGAAGTTTGTTAAGGTGTATAGATTGACTGAATGAGTAAGAAGTAACTCTTTTGACTAATTATTCTAGGTATGGGATTTAATCATCTACTATTAGCTTTGTTGACCACCTTTTATAGAGGATTTACTATTACAATATTAACATCTATTGACCACCTTTTGAATAGGAGTTACTTACCACTCTCTTATATATACATCTCACTTGGTGATCTTTTCTAATTGATGGAAGATTGGTATTTTGGATCCTATTTTTTGTTGTGTAATATTATTGCATATTGGTTTCATTTGATTTTATATGTATTTTGGTGTGTACCTATTTAGTTCATGTTATCACTCTAGTCATGCATTATACTTATGTAGACCTTGGACTGAACCCTAATATGGTATCAGACCCAACCTAGTAATCATGTCTTTCATTTTTTGAAATTATATAAGGTGGTGAGAATTTTTATGGAGGGTGTCAGTATAAGGAATAATTATATGGATTTTTTATTATTTTTTATAAAAATAATATTAATTTACATTTGTTTTCTAATTTATTTTTAAAAATAAAAATATTATGGGCCTATTTAAAAATGGAAATTGTCATTGTTTAAAACATCTTCATATTTTTTCTAGATGAAGACTAGAGGTGAGGACCAGTTTGGTACATGGCCAAACCCCATAACATTCAAAAAAATACTTATATATTTGTATTATTATCACTTTTTGTACATGTCTTGGACACATTTTTAGATGAGCTTAATTTCTTCAATTTTTTTAATAATCATTTTTTTGACATATATATCATTTTATTTAGATGCATTCTCAGATATTTCTGACGTCTTTTCATTTTGAATTATTTGAAACATTCCAGGGTGTTCACCATTTCATTATTTGGTGGGTGTATCATGTTTTCCTTGTCACTTTCCATTCTTTTTTGTACTTATTATTTTTTAACAAACAACTTCAACTATAACCACCTCCCTTTATTTATTCACAATGGATATAAGTTTAATTAATACTATAATGTCATTTAATTATCTTGAATGAAAAATTTAAATGCAAATTATTCTAAGGAGCAAAGTCATTAATCACATTATAATAGGGTTAGAAACTCAACCAACTACAAATACACAAAAAGTTAAGCGGTATAATTGTAGTGATGAAACATATGAGTTGGTGTGTCTTTATATGTCTCATGACCTCATGTTTCATATAGAACCTACCAAATCACCTAATGAAGTGTGGACCATTTTGGAAAATCTATTTGGAAAGCAAGATGTGACATGAACTATAAAATGAACTTATCACCATAAGTCATAGTAATTTTAGCATCCTTCATTATTTTTTTAGTAATATCAAGTATTTGAGATTAGAATTCAAATAATGTGGAATAGAGAATAAAGATGAACAACTTATTATTTATATACTTTCTAATCTAGGTCCTAATTACTCAATATTTGTATTTGCTTTCCATGCCACTAAAAGTCCTTTGGGCACTACATAGAAGATGCCTTCTTGAGATGAATTTATTGCCAATGAATCAGGCTCAATAAAAGTTAATACATATAGACACATTAAATTTCTTATAAACTCAAACCCTAATTAATGGGAATGGAAAACGTAAGACTTAAATCAAATATAAGAAGAAAAAGAATAAGGATATAGAGAAGAAAAAATAATCAACCTCTACCAAAACAATTATTGAAACCTCCTATTCTAATGATAAACCTCAAAAAGAGAAGGTTAAGTGTGCATATTACAAGAAAAATAGGCATGATAAATACAAGTGCATGAAGAAACAAATTGATCACCTAATTCATCTTCTAGAAGATTATAACATAGGTTTAATTGATTCTATGAAGTATAAGTCATCAAATAAAGATTCTTCTAAGGCAAAAGGAAAAGGTAAAGAGAAAGAAACGGGAAAGGATATTATAGTAGTTGCAACTCCAACCTATTCATGGGTTATTGACTTAGGTTTTTTCCACCACAGGGGCTCTCCACCAGTTGACTTTTCTTCCTTAGAACCTTTTAAAAGGTCTTCTATCACTTTAGGTGATGACACTTTACTAGAAATGATAGGTAGAGGGTCAATTAAAATGGATGAAGAAACATTAAATAATGTTCTAAGTGTTGCATGACTTTTACCTAATTTCCTCTAATTTTACCAAATTACTAATATCAGTAAGGGTACGAGGATAGAGTTTTCATTAGATTCAATAATAATAAGAGAGTTGCATAATGATTCTAT
>JARHVA010000713.1:4357500-4392500 GCA_037957365.1 Torreya grandis | reverse complement strand
ACACAAACCCGATACAATTTACACCACATAAAACCTTAAAATAAAAATAGGAGGGATTATTCACCCTCCCACTTCATTTTATTCTTAACCTTCAAAGAGATAGAGGATAAAGGAACAATATACCTAAATAAATGGAAAACATATCTTGAGATTCAAACATTAAATCTTGAGAGGGAGAAGGGACAACAAGATAGTTGCCTACCAATAGTGTTTTAGAGGAAAATAAATGACAAGAGGAAAGAGTGTAGGGTAACCAAGAAAATATAAAATTATATATTAATAAGAGGAATAATATGTGTTAACCCTATGAAACCAAAGATAGAAGTATGTTATTATTTAATTTATGTTTATGTAATTCAAAGAAACAATCGTAGAAAAAACCATATGAAAAACACATTCAAAAAAACATTAAAAAATTATCAGAAAAAACATGAACTAAACCTAGGAAACCCTAGGGAAATAACCCTTTAAAAACCTATAAAAATGTTACACAAACACCTTAAAGTCATCTAATTATTATCTCTTTTTCCAATTTAGTCTTTCTCTCTTTTTTCCCTTGTTGCTCCATTCTGGTGAAAACATGTGGGAATAAAATGAACTTTTAAAATTACAGATGGAAATGTGGATATAGAAAAGTATACTATTGAGAGGCTCCATATTGGACAAAATCCTGATAACTTCGATCAAGTTTATATAGGAAACAAAATATACCAAGCCATAGTTTTGAGTGGTTTTTGATTTGGATATTATATTTACTCCATATTTTAGATTAGTTTTACCAACTCAGGATACAACTTTAATAAGAAAAAAAATGTTTATTAAACTTCGCATGAAGCCATAAGATGTATGTATATAATAGGTAATTATAACATGTAACAAAAAATTTTAAGTCATGCCAAGAAGAGAAAATAATTCATTTTGAGTGCAATCAAAGACAACCAGGAATTACCTTGCTCATCTAAAGCCACGTGGAGTGTGAGGGTGTTATGATCCACACTTATAATATTTTGAAATAATGCAAAATATAATGTAGATAAACTCAACACAATAAATATTGGTGGGCTAAGGTACCTAAATATTCAATATATGCATAAATATAATAATCACCCTTAAGGTAGGGTAACACCATATAATACTCCTTTAAGAAGGAATAACTCTACAATGCCTGTTCGAGGGGACAATCTCTAATATCCTTCTGCCAAATATAAGACTTAATGCTTAATTCATTCCTTTACAGTGATAACCATCTTCTTTATATATACCTCTATATAACTATTAATGAATGGATAACCTCCTAATCCCAATATAGGCCAACTATTGCCCAATACACCAGTTCCATAAGTTACTCCATTATCCTAATATATTGGATCCATATAACTAACTAAGGGGCATGTGTGCCACATGTTGGTATCTCTATAAACCCATATACATTAATATATCATATCCTTAAGTACATAAAATTCTAATGTAGTGTATAGATTAGGTCAAAAGTGTTAATCGGGGTCAATATTGTCAAGCCCTATTATGGCAGGACCACAAACTAGGGGTCGAGGAAAGGGTGTCAAAAATCTAGGTGAACTTCCTCACAAGGAAGAGATGGAAAAATAAGGGGGAGTTACTATACTAGGGTTCTTTGAGATAGATCACAAAGTGACCAAACTTGACTACAGTGTGTGGCATTTGAAGAGAGATACAGGGCATACAATCTGATATGAAATTTATACAATTTAGTTTGAAAAAATCATTATGGATTTACAAAATAATTAGTTAAATCAACTAGCTATCACTATTACACAACCCTACTAAGGTGAATCTCCTAACTAGCCTAATCCAAATCCAAGTACCTTGCAACAATGGAACCTGCTACCAAACGTAGATATGTATAAATTTGATGGAAATTATCCACTCAATTGGAACAACCAAATGGATAATTTTTTTGATATGTATTAGATTTTATGTGAATAAAAGTTTACCATGGCATCCTTGTACCTAGAACCTGAACAAGTCATTTGGTATTGATGGTTGTGTGCTCAAAATAAATAAATTACTCTCATTATCACCTAGTCAATTTTTACAGAGGAATTATAATTACACCATAATAGTAGTGTGATAGAGAATTACTTTAGTCAATTGGCAAAATTATGGTAAACTGGTTTAGTCAAAGATTTTATTCATTATTTTAAGAACCTATCTTTACATGAGGAGATAATTTTTGATGAGAACCTGAATGATCTATTTTTGGGAGGCCTCAATGACCACATTCAACATGAGGTACACATGTTTAATCCATATTTTAAGGTTTCTGATACTATTATCATGACATGCAGGGCTGAAGAAAAATTCATGGCCAAAAATAAGTAACCATTCACTCACATTAGATATCATAGCATAACGTCACCATCATTTCCTCCACCTACCTTAAAGGTATTCTACTTCTACGTATATTGACTATTTGGACATCTTGGACCACCTATACCTTTTGTGTTATGTTGATCTACAATATATTATGCATATTTCTAATCATTATAAGTGTGGATCATAACAGAGGGTGTCAGTGGGCTCTACTTCACCTGTATGTTGAATGCAGGGACTTATTGGAATAATAGACCCACCTTGAAAGTACAATAATGATAGATATTATAATAAAACCATGATTTTGTTTAGACAATTATATTATTTACTTCATATATGCATGGAACTTGCAATTCTAGTTAATTAGTCGAGCCACTAAAAAGTATTTATAGGATGGCTATTATGAAAATCAAACCATCCTCTAAGTTAGATGCCACTTTTGGTACAATACTGTTAATCATACATAATTAAGAAATAGCTAAAATTCAAATCTAGTTATTGGACCATGTGTTTTATTAATGATTTTTTCAAGTAAACTCTTTGTTCTAAAATATTCCAAAGACGTTAATTATTAAAATTTATACCATGTAATTTTTAAGTGCACGAATGTTCCAAAATAGAATGAAAGTCTAAAACTAAAATCCAAATTGTAAAATACAACCAAAATGAGTAATACCCACAAACATAAATTAGTTAAGCTAATCACCATCCCCTCCAACTTAATGGATAAAGAAAAAATAAAAATAGTTAATTCCTAATAAATATCATTGAAGCCAAAATATGAAACATAAAATGATCCACATTAATATAATTTGGCTAAGCTAAAACACCATTGACTCAACAAATAGTGCTTAAATGAAGAATTTTAGGTCTAACTATAATTTTTTTGGTCATTGATGGGCCAAAAGATTAAATTTGCATTCAGACTAACATCCTCTAGCAAATCATGTACTAAAATTGATATCCATCTATTGCATAGGAGAGATCCCATTCTATCCAATTACACCCTTTGGTATATTTGGTACATGTGGTAAACTGTCACATTAGGATCTAATCCCCTAATTGTATCCAAACCAGTTCATAACTCCGGTCAAGAAGTGAATAAAAATTTAAAAAAAAATTATATATATTTAATTTATCATTATTTTATAGTTATAAAATTAATTAAAATCAATTTTCAAAGTTAATCTCTATCTCAATATTTTTTATGACTGCATACTTAAGTATTACAAGGAATCACTGAATTGCATAGTATGTCAACATATATAACAAACTATAATAATGAGTAAGTATACATTTAAATCAATTATTTTTTTGGTTAAGTAACAACGACAATGATGAGTAAGGTTTTTTTTTGGCTAAGTAGCCATGAAAATGATGAGTATGCATACATTTAAATCAATGAGGTTTTTGGCTAAGCATTTACAACTAAAGATCATCCAAGGTGTCAAAATTATTCAAATCATGATCCTAACCTTAATCGTTTGAATTTCTATGTTAGATATCTAGAAAGATTTCTATCTTAGTGGATGGATATAAGTAACCATCATCTTCATTAATTAGACTACATCCCTTTTAATTCTCTCTCCTAATATTATTTATAACAATTAGATTTTAAAACATACAAATAATTTTCACATTTTACTAAAATAATTATATTTTATAAACAAGAGGTCAAAAAAATCAATTGAACACTTGTTTCTTTGACAATTATGCACCAAAAAATTATATCAATTATCAATCGGCAACAATGCCAATTGTTATAAGGCAAGTTTTAGTTCAATCATGTTAATTTAGAGCAAATACAATTCCAACACATTTTCACATGAATTTATGATAAAAGTTTATCGGTCTTATTGACCATTTTTTTCCCAACAGGCTAAAAATCAATCCTCTTCTGTCCCTACTATTCTAGGCCATTTCATTTTCTAATTTTGCATGAATTTGTATAAATCTATAGACTCTGTAGAATTTCTATGGACTCTGCAGGTCTAAATCTACGAACTCTGCAGGTCTAAATATATAGACTCTGCAAGTCTTGGATTTCTACGGACTCAACAGGTTAGTCCTTTGGCGTATGAAGGATCAGTTCAAAGAGTTCCCAATTTTACAAGGCTTCTTTAGGCTCTAGCCTAAAGAAAATGACAAGAAAGGTTGGCATCCTTGAACCATTAAACCAGTTCAATGCCTTAATTCAATGCTCGGTTCAATCGGTTCAAGTTCAACACAAGGTTCATCAGCCTTGGTTCACTCAGTTGATTTAGCGAACAGTTCAAGTGGCTCAATGCACAACATTGAACCATTGAACTGGTTCAACACATTGGCTCAATGCTCGATTCAATTTAGTTGGTTCAACGCATTGGTTCAACACACTTGGCTCAATACATTAGTTCACTACCTGGTTCAATCGGTTTAAGTGCAATCAGTGGGTTCATCAGTGCACAACTTTGAACCATTGAACCAATTCAACCAATTGGTTCATTCAGCAAGTTCAATGTGTTGGTTTAATCAGATGGTTCAATCATTCAGTTCACCTAGTTGATTCAACGGCTTCTAGTTCAATCATTTGGTTCATCGACAAGTTTAAAGGCTTGGTTCACTTGGCATCGGTGAGCACTGTTGAACCATTGAACTGGTTCAACAGATTGGTTTAATGCTTTGGTTCAATGGAAAATTCAATAAGGAGGTTTAACGACTCAGTTCAAAGGCTTGGCTCAATGAGCTCAGTGTGCAGTGATTGAACCGTTGAACCGATTGAATTGTTGAACCAATTTTGGTTCAATGGGTTGGTTCAAAGGCTTGGTTCAAGGGTGTGCC
The DNA here is from genome assembly GCA_037957365.1 of Torreya grandis. Taxonomy (NCBI): domain Eukaryota; kingdom Viridiplantae; phylum Streptophyta; class Pinopsida; order Cupressales; family Taxaceae; genus Torreya; species Torreya grandis. The sequence continues at coordinate 4,387,331 of JARHVA010000713.1, read as the reverse complement.
CTATAGCAGGAGGGTAGTTCAAGATCCAAAAGCCTTTACGGAGGGCAGAGAATGTTTCAAAGGGAGCCAAAGAAATTTAGGGGATGTGAGAAGACTTAAGTCAGAATTTCTTCAAATTTTTTGTTCAAAGGAATTCCTTCAGATAAAAGGCTCGAAGGAATTCGGGGAAAGGATTTTCAAAGGGCTCGAAGGTGCAAAAAAGGTCAAAGAGATTATAGAAAAGTCAAAGCGGCCAATTCCTGTGGACTTTTTGTCTGTGGGAAAAGGCTCGAAATAAAAAATATGTAGGAAAGACTCGACATTTTTGCCAAGGATGGTGATGTCCCAAAAATTGTCAAATTTAAGGAAATGGACTAGCTGTTGGGTGACGGTAGTGTGAACGTCAATTTTAACACAGTGAAGTAGTTGTTTGTGTTTTGAACTGTCTAAGTGCCAAATCATGAAAAGAATCCAAAGAACACAGTGACCCACCAAAAGATCACCCCTGAGGCTAAAAGAGTAGGAAAAAGACAAGAAGTAGAAAAAATAAAGCGTCCAAGTGGCAAAGGGAAGGTGAGTTATTGCCAGATGAATGGAGTAGCCTATTTTCTCTTGTTGGCATTGATGAGGGAACAAACTACAGTCTGTTTGCAGAAAAGAGGCATGGCCATGTTCTTACATTGATGTTTGAATGCCAAAGTCAATTTGGGTGGCTGTGCAACATGGTTCTAGCAGGCCTTTTCTAAAGGATGACATCAGTAGTAGTGGTTCCATCTTCCCAAGATTCAGAATGCACATGGGCCAATTGTAGAAAAGAGCAGCAAAATCTTTCCCAAGAAGCACCAAGTTGCTCTTCTTCTTTCTATAAATTAAAAAAACTTCTCATTCAAAAAGAAATATGCTCTTAGCCTTAAGGCAAAACTCTGCCCAAAAATCTCTCTGGCTTGTAAGGCAGAGCTCTGCCAAAATTTTTACCTTGAATCAGAACTTAGCTATTTTTACCTCCATTCTGAGTTTTGCATCTTTAGTATGTGTCTATGCCTTGATTCTATGTTATGTCATTTTCTTAAATGCTTTTGCAAAATGATTTCAGCATGTTTGGTGCATTTTTGAGTTTCCTTTCATAGGACTGTCAGAAGTGTCCCTAGAGGAGTGTAGGTGAAGTGGATAGGCTACTACAGTGTGTCCCAGAATGCCTCTAGTAGCTATTCCCTCCCTGTATCTCCATAGACCCCTGACCCATTGATGCAAAAGGTTTTCTCACTTCAGATGAAGTGTATAGGCGCTTCCTTTTGGTGAAAAGTGTATATTCAGGCTGGGTGGATCACATTTTATGGTGTATCACCTTTTCTTTTTTAGGCTTAGGTTTTTTTTTCAACATCTCTCTCTCCCTATTCATCCCCCTTTTTTACATTTTTTGTTAGTAGTAGGAGAAACCAGGGCCTAAAAGATACATCAGAGGGAGCTAACCCTCATCTAGAGACTCTCCCCTCCAACTTTGCCAGTTCCATAGGCGAGAGGGGAGTTTCCATTGTTGCGTGTGGAAGGGTGGGAGCTAGGCATCTTGCCCCTAGGTGCAATCCATTGTGTCAACAATTTTTAGCACGCCTGATGGAACTAACTAGGACAAGTTGTGTCTAAAGAGTTAAAGAATTTTTGGTGTGTTCTTCAACTGACCAGCCTTTGGAGGCTTTTGTATCAACACCAATGGTGAATCTGAGTTGAATCTACTGGTTAAGCAGCCTGGTGCCATCAAGGAAATCTTTTTTTTTTGTATGTATAATTCTTTTGCACAAAATCATGGGTCTTTTTTTTCCTTCATATAACTATGATCAAGCTCAAGATTTTCAAAGAGTCACCTCAAGCAGCCCTCCTAGTTGCCCTTCATTGATAAGGGAAGTGGACTTGGAGTTTGAAAAGTAAATGATGGAGATTAACAGACTAGAGGAGTAGTACGGATATCAGCAGGAGTTGATGTATAAAGAGGAGTGTTTGTTTAGGCAAGCTCAGTCCTTGCAATCCATGGTGGAAGAGGTAGCAAAATGGAGAAATCCATTTATTCAAGGCAGTCAGCCTTGTGTGCCCCCTCCTATTTTGAAGAAAGCCCCCTCTTATGCACTAAATCCTTTCTATTAGATATCACTTGCTCGATCTAGCTCATTTGATGCATCTGCTGTCAATCCCGTGCACCTAGCTTTCCAGCATCAAAGGGCAATAGAGTAACCCCCCTTGGAGATGAATCTTCTCAATTCCTTGTATTATGAATATTCCATTGGGGGGAATACCATGAGCCAACACATCCCTCTTCTAGAGACTCTTACGGTCCATCAACAGTCTCTTCCTAGCAGCCCTCAACTTCCCCAAGTCTTTCAGCATGATGTGCAGATCCCAAGTTGGAGGAAGGAATTCTAGGAACTAGCCTAGAGCCTTGAAGAGGATAATGCTGGTGATCTCCAAGAAAGGCTCCTTCAAGAAAATATAGCTAGGAGAATTGCAGAGTTGGAGTCCCAAACGAGATTCCTCAACCAACTAGTGATAGACCTGTCTGAATCCAACCCATCCACACACCTCCAAGAGAGCTATCAAGCCACACCTGATATAGATGAAGTGCTGACCAAGTGGAAGGAGGAGAATCATTTGATTCTAGCTCAAGGACTGCCTCCTCTTCCACATGGTTCTCCCACTTCACCCCTTCTCAAAGAGGAACCTGTTCTGCAGGAGGCAAGTGAGGAGCAGAAGATCCAGTCTACAGTTCTTCAAGAGAATATCTTTGAAGGTCAAGAAATCTAGATCTTGGAGGAGGTTTAGGAGAATATCTTTAAAGATCTAGAGATCTGGACCTTTGAGGAGGAAAAGGAGATGCTGGTCTCCCTTGAGGAAAGCCTTGAAGAAGAAAGCTTTGAATAAAGAGGTGATGTTCTGTGGGATGAGTAATCAGTTTGTGATTCCATTTTAGACATCACAATAGTCACCCTTCTTCAAGAAGGCCAAGAAGAAGCAAAGGATGAGTCTAACAGGGTTTTCAACGAGGCAGAAGGAAACAAGTCAGACCATGATGCACTGTAAGGGGATTAAGCATATCAAAGGGCTAATGGTGATAAGCTAGCAGCCACCGATTTCTTGGTGAAGAGCACCAGTATGAGGGACCAACATTCAACATGCTTCCAAGAACAAGCAGAGTACACATATTTTGGAAGCATGTTTGAATCTGATCCACTCAGATATGAGCCAATCAAGGTGATAGGTAAGAGGAGCAAGTCACCAAATCTCCTTTTCTTTCAGCCACTTGTCTGCCACCATAAGTCTTCTTGCCAGGAAGGGGACTTAAGAAATTTTCCCTTTGATCCAGGAGGGAGGTGAACATTCCTAGGTAGCTATATATAGTAGTTTGTTTTCAGTTGTCTTTCTTGTTTTCCCAAATTGTAGTTTGCACAAGTAGTGTTTTTTAGCCTTGTGTCTTTCCCTTTGCATGTGGGGTAAGAAGCTTCATGTTTGATTCTCAGATCTTTTAGAGCTGTTACTAACTTTCTTTAAAGTTGCATTTGACTCCGTGCCCAATGGACTACAAGGCAACTGGTCTTTAAACATAACAGGCATGCTTCCCCTGGGAGTCACCAATTTGCTGACCATTTTTTGCCCAATAGGTCAAAAATTGGTTATCTTCTGTCCCTACTATTCTAGGTCATTTCATTTTCTGATTTTGCATGAATCTATCTAAATCGATGAACTCTATATAATTTCTATAGACTTTGCAGGTCTAAATCTATGGACTTTACAAGTCTAAATCTATGGACTCTACAGGTCTTGGATTTCTACAGACTCAACAGGTTAGTCCTTTGGCACATGAAGGATCAGTTCAGAGAGTTTCAAGTTTTACAAGACTTCTTCAGGCTCTGGCCTGAAGAAAATCACAAGAAAGGTTGGTGTCCTTGAACCATTGAACTAGTTCAATGCCTTAGTTCAATGCTCGATTCAAGTTCAACACAAGGTTCATCGGCCTTGGTTCACTCAATTGATTCAACAAACAGTTCAAGTGGCTCGACGTGCAACATTGAAATATTGAACTGGTTCAACGTGTTGGTTCAATGCTCGGTTCAATTCACTTGGTTCAATGCGTTGGTTCAACGCACTTGGTTCAATACATTGGTTTGACGCCTGGTTCGATTGGTTCAAGTGCAATCGATGGGTTCATCAGCATGCATCTTTAAACCATTGAACCAGTTTAACCAATTGGTTATGTTGATAGGTTTAACACATTGGTTCAATCAGATGGTTCAATAATTTGTTTCACCCAATTAGTTCAGTGGCTTCTAGTTCAATTGTTTGGTTCATCAGAAAGTTCAAAGGCTTGGTTCACTTGGCATCAGCGTGCACCATTGAACCGTCGAACTGTTTCAATGCTTTGGTTCAATCACTTCAGTTCAATGGATGGTTCAATGAGGAGGTTCAACGAATTGGTTCAAAGGCTTGGTTCAACGGACTCGGTGCACAGTGATTGAACTGTTGAACTGATTAAACTGTTGAACCAATTTTGGTTCAATGGGTTGGTTCAACAGTTTGGTTCAAGGGTGTGCCCTATAGTTGGAGGGCAGTTCAAGATCCAAAAGCCCTTGCAGAGGGTAGAGAATGTTTCAAAGGGAGCCAAAGAAATTTAGGGGATGTGAGAAGACTTAAGTCATAATTTCTTCAGACTCTTTGTCCGAAGGAATTCCTTCGGACAAAAGGCCCAAAGGAATTTGGGGAAAGGATTTTCAAAGGGCTTGAAGGTGCAGAAAAGGTCAAAGAGCCCGCAAAAAAGTCAAAGCGGTGAATTCCCATAGACTTTTTGTCCACGAGAAAAGGCCCAAAACAGAAAAGTCGCAAGAAAGACCTGACATTTTTGCCAAGGACAGTGACGTCCTGAAAATCATCAAATTTAATGAAACGGACTAGCCATTGGGTGATGCCTGCATGAACGTCAATTTTAACACAGTGAAGTAGCCATTTGTGTTTTGAACTGTCTGAGCACCAAATCATGAAAAGAACCCAAGGAATGCAACGACCCACTAGACGATCGCCCCTGAGGGCTAAAAGAGCAGGAAGAAGACAAGGAGCAGAAAAGACAAAGCATCCAAGTGGCAAAGGGAAGGTAAGTTATTGCCAGACGAACAACGCAGCCTATTTTCTCTAGTTGGCATTGATGAGGGGACAAACTGCAATCTGTTTGCAGAAAAGAGGTGCCGCCATGTTCTTACATTAATTTTTGAACGCCAAAGTCAATTTGGGTGACTATGCAACATGGTTCCAGTAGGCCTTTTCTGAAGGATGACATCAATAATAGTGGTTCCATCTTCCAAAGATTCAGAACGCACATGGGCCACTTGCACAAAAGAGCACCAAAATCTTTCCCAAGAAGCGCCAAGTTGCTCTTCCTCTTTCTATAAATTAAAAAAAATTCTCATTCGAAAAGAAATCCGCTCTCAGCCTTAAGGCAAAACTCTGCCCAAAAATCTCTTGGGCTTATAAGGCAGATCTCTGCCAATTTTTTTTACCTTGAATCAGAATTTAGCCATTTTTACCTCCATTCTGAGTTTTGCATCTTTAGTATGTGTCTATGCCTTGATTTTGTGTTAAGTCAGTTTCTTAAATGCTTTTGCAGAATGATTTTAGCATGTCTGTTGCATTTTTGAGTTTCCTTTTACAGGTCTATCAGAAGTGTCCCTAGAGGAGTGTAGGTGAAGTGGATAGGCTACTGCAGTGTGTCCCAGAACGCCTCTAGTAGTTATTTCCTCCCTGTATCTCTACAGACCCCTGACCCACTGATGTAGAGGGTTTTTTCACTTCAGATGAAGTGTATAGGCGTTTCCTTTTGGTGAAAAGTGTTTATTCAGGCTGGGTGGATCACATTTTCTGGTGTATCACCTTTTCTTTTTTAGGCTTAGGCTTTGTTTTTAGTATCTCTCTCTCCCTTTTCATCCCTCCCTCCCCCCTCCCCGCTTTTTACAGTTTTTGTTAGCAGTAGGAGAAACTAGGGCCTAAAAGATACATCAGAGGGAGCTAGCCCTCATCTAGAGACTCTCCCCTCCAGCTTCACCGGTCCCACAGGCGAGAGGGGAGTTTCCATTGTTGCATGTGGAAAGGCAGGAGCTAGGCGTCCTGCCCCCAGGTGCAATCCACTGCGTCAACAGGGCTTTATTATTTCAAGGATTTGAAGCGCTTTCCTCTTCCAGCTCATCATTTACCACTACTGAGCAGGGTCTAATATATATTTGAAAAATCATTTCAATGGAGATTACAAACAACATTATTAAAAATGCTGAGCAGAATCTATATATTAATTTATCAAATATTCATCAATATGAATATGAATAGATTGAGAAGACACCAAAGATGTCGGCGCTACCATTTCCAATCAAGAATGTTCAGACATCCTTATTGTACAGACGTCTTTACATATGAAAATGATAGTTAATTATGCTTTCTTGAACTGCACTTTGAATGGGAGGGCGTCGTCATGATCAACAACAAGCCATTCATTTCCGTCTTGGTCGGTGTAAGTAGCGAGAGATCCACATACAAGCCTGCAAATGTCGCAAACAGTAGGACAGAAAACCAGCTCATAATCACCGTCGTCATCACTTTTCACGATTTTAAAGTAAGCCAAATCGAAGGTAGAAGAGGAAAACTCGCTTCCTGCAACAATGAAATCTCTGTTGAACTCTGAATCGGTAGCGATCCTCCACCGCGTTGACTGAACGCAGATTGTAACTGCAGACGCCACAACCTTCAGATCGGCATTCTCCTCGATTACATCTGCCGAAAAATAAGGCGTGAAAACCACAGGAAGGCCAGCGTTGTCCTTCTCGTAATTCACGTACATCTGACAAGTATTATTGCGCATCTTCAAACCGAGTCCGCCGCCACTCACAGGTAAAATGTAGTATTCGCTACCGGATTTCAAAGATTGCCCATCAGTGTCCACCACAACATCAGCAGTTGCAGCAAAGGGCGCAATTATAACCAGCAGCACCAAAACCCTGTCAATTCAAACTCACAATTTATCTGAGTTGAGTTGAAGCTTTAACAATAACCAAAACAAAAAATGGAGACAATTTAAATTTAAAAAACAATACCAGCTTGCTTTGGAGTAATCCATAGGTCTGTATTTACTGTAAGCTTCTTGTTGATGTATTGTCGTTGGCAACCTGTATGCAATTAATGAGAAATGCCCCTCTTCTATTTACGTATATATAGTTATACACAGCGAATGAATAGGTTAACCGACAATGAATAGTCCCCAAATATAATAAAACGGCACCAGTGAATACTTCCTTTCAAACACCATCACCATCAGAATTTGAATAGACGTTTCAAGCTTATCCTTCCGTAATTTTCACAACGGACTGTACGGGGTCGCTTCAAATGAATTAAATATACATGATTATGAAAAGAAGGAATAGCAGATGATTTCATCCTTTCAAATTAAGAAAAATAAAAATGCACGTTGCATACATTTGGATAACCATTTGCAAGTTAGCAACATTCAATTTAAATTTAGCTAAACGGGTCAAACGGCATCGCACCCAACTCAAAGGTTGTATACAAGCGGATAACCATTTGCAAGATGGCAACAGGGTTCTAACTTCTCCTCAACTCGTCAACCTAAATAACACATCCTACACTCCAATTAGTTAAACGGCTCAAACTTCTTTGCTTTTAAAAATCAATGGTTCGTATTATTTTTTCATTCTCACACATGTTTGCTTTCTTTTAAAAGCCGAAGGAGCATTCACACACGACTTTTAAATAGTATGTTTCGTTTTTTCTCTAAGGGAATGGTTTTAACATTCATATTCATTCAATGACTATCAGTACTGTCTCTTTTATATTAAGAATTATAATTTTAATATTGTAATTTAAATTATAGAAGAGTTTTTTATTTTTTTGATTTTATGTCTAAAAGTATTATATGAAATCATTGAATTACATAGAATGTCAGTATTTCTGCCTATATTTCAGAAATAAAATATAGTGGATTTAAAACGCTGAATAAGCATCCATCTAAATCAGTGAACCCTTGTAGCTAAGCAGCCATGAGGAAGGGGCATCCATGCTGTCAAAATTACCCATGGCACGATCATGACCTTAACTGCTTGACTCTCCATTTTAGGTATTGATAGATATTTGTACCTTGATGAATTTGTATCAAGAGACTTTGGACTTAATATAAGTTGTGTAATTATACAAATATTTATAAATTAAAAGTAAGCGTATTTCTTACCTTTATTAAAAGATATGATGGATGCTTACATTACGTAGTGTTTGGAAGCCCCAAAAATCCAATGTATAATAAAAACAATAATAAATTTTATATATATCTTTTCATAGATGAAACCATAAATAATTTGTTTGAAATATTGCATAGCATCAAGTTCATGCCTTAAAGTACTAACTTTCATAGGAATGATGTCAAATGATGTCATGAATTAGGTTGGGTTAGTGTCATCCATTCAAATTTTTAAAGATATTTTTACTCATTACCAATACAAACATAACACAAATTTAATACAATTTTCCCCACATTTCACCACAAAAACTTTAATATAAAAATATTAAAAATGGGAGGGCTTATTCACCCTCTTACTTCATATTTTTCTCAACCTTCAAAGAGATAGAGGAGAAAGGGATAAGGACATTCTTATTTTGATAATTCATCCAATCTAATAATAGCTCTAATTTCTTGAAGTTCATTATAATGTTGCAAAGTTTGTTTAACTCCTTGAGTAGTTTCATAATGTTCTACACCCACAATGGAAGGTTGAGACAAGAACACTATATCTTGAAATGGAGGGAAAAGGGACAACAAGATGGTTAGCTACCAATAAAGTTTTAGAGGAAAAGTAAGGCTAAGAGGAAGGAGTGGAGGATAACAAAGAAAATATTCACTTATATTTTAGGAAGAGGAAGAATATGTGTTAGCCCTATAACGAATTTGTTTTAACATTGATATTTGTTCAATATTATATCGATTATAGTTTTATTGTGCCTCTCATTATTATGTTTATTGTATTAAGAGTTGTAATATCAATTACAGAAGATATTCTATATTAAGAATTATAATGTAAATTATAGAAGAGTCTTTTAACTAAAGATAATTCAAGTGTAATCCTAAAAGTATTTAGAAACTAAAAGTAAGTGCCTTTTTTTACCATTATTAAATAAAATAGTGGATGTTTTCATTACACATCGTTTGAAAGCCCAATAAGTCCATTATATAATAAAAACAATAACACACACACACACACACACACACACACACACACACACACACACACACACACACACACACACACACACACACACACACACACACACACACACACACTTGTGTGTGTGTGTGTGTGTGTGTGTGTGTGTGTGTGTGTGTGTGTGTGTGTGTGTGTGTGTGTGTGTGTGTGTGTGTGTGTGTGTGTGTGTGTGTTCATAGATGAAAAAATAAGTAATTTGCTTGAAATATTGTAAAGCATCAACTTCATGCCATACACTACTAAATTTCATAGGAATGATGTCATGAATTAGGTCAGGTTAGTGTCACCCATTTAATTTTTTTTTACTCATTACCAATACAAACATGACACAAACCTGATATAATTTGTACCACGTAAAACAATAAAATAAAAATAATAAAAATGGGAGGGCTTATTCACTCTCCCACTTCATTTTATTCTCAAACATCAAAGAGATAGAGGAGAAAGGGACAATATACATTAAGAAAAGGAAAACATATCTTGAGAGATGAACACTATATCTTGAGATGGAAAAGGGACATGAAGATGGTTGCTTACCAATAGAGTTTTAGCAGAAAAGTAAGGACAAGAGAAAAAAGTGTAGGGCAACAAAGAAATTATAAACTTATATATTAAAGTGAAGAAGAATATGTGTCACCCCTATGAAACTAAATATAGAGGTATGATATTATTTAATATATGTTTAATTAATTAAAGTATATAATCATAGAAAAAAAACACATTAAAAAAAACATTCAAAAAATTCTAGGAAAAAGATTGAACTAAACTTGTAAAATATTAGGGAAATAACTCTTTGAAAACCTCTAAAAATTCTACACAAAACCTTGAAAGTCATTTGACTCTTATCTATTTTACCAATTTAATTTTTCTCTCTTTTTTTCCTCATTGCATGTAAATTATTTAGCAAAAATCTCAATTGCATCTTAGTTTTAATTTTATCCATCCTCATTATCTCTAATTATTATTCAATTCTATCAATCATTTATACTAGTTTCCAAGAAAAAAATGAATTATTTCTAATTGACTAAAAAATCAAACAAAAAAATTATTTTCAAGACAATAAAATGTAAATTTGATTGTGTAAATAAGATGAAAAATAGACTTAACAAACAAGATTATTTCTAATTTTTTATAAGTTGAATGAATGTTTTAAATTCTAAGCATGTATGGTGGCCAATAGTTCATCGTGTGAAATTTTTATTGAGTGTTGCATAATGTGGCTTATGGTGGGTCTAGCATTCATGTAGTTGTATAACATGATATTGATGAGGATTACCACACCTATAAGCACCTCAATGGTTTTGAAAGCCTAGGGGTCACTCGTGCACTAGTCCTTTCACATATCCCAATAGTTAACCTTTATAATTTATGTTTCAACACATCACACAAGTTTTCTTGTGTAATCTTTAAGGCACAAAAAGGTAAACTAAGAAGGGTCATGATTAGTTGGCAATGGAATCATTAATGTAGTCATGCATGTGCCTTGCATGCACTGCGTTAGTTGGAGCTTTCTCCATAGCATCCTAACAATGCATGAATCATTTATGTACTGATATAAACAAAAACACAATGACACTAATATTACTAAGTACTCCTTCATTCAATAAGCATAATAATGTTAAGTCTAAGAATAAAATATAACAACATTCTATAACAATACCATCAAAATTGTTCATTCCTTGATAATACATGATTAGAAGTCTAACAATGGTTGTTAAAGGCACCATTGTATTACTTTCCAAGAAAAAACTGAATTCTTACCAATAGAATACAATAAAATGTAATTTTGATTGTGTAAATAGGATACAAATTATACTTAACAAATAGGGTTATATTTTTTTATTTTTTACAAGTTGAATGAACATTTTAAATACTAAGCATGTATACCAGCAAACATGACATCTTGTGAATTTTTTTTAAGAGAGTGTTACATGGTGTGGCTTATGGTCACTCTAGCATTCATGAAATTTTACAATATGATATTGGTGAGGATTGCCACACATATATGCACCTCAATGGTTTTGGAATCCCAGTGGTCACCCGTGCACTAGTCCTTTCACACATCCCAACACTTAAATTTTTAAATTTATTTTGTTGACACATCATAAAAGTTTCCTTTTTCACTCACTTGACATAAATAAAGGTAAATTAAGAAGGGTCATGGTTAGTTGGCAATGGTATCATTCATATAGTCATGCACTATCAACTTGCATGCACAAGGTTACTTGGAGATTTCTCCATACCTTTCAGAACCATTGGGAGACTTGTTAATTTCTAAATAATCATTCATTAAATAATCATAACAATTTTAAGTCCAAGAATAACATATAAAAACATTTTGTAATAATGCCATCAATTTTTTTGATTACTTGATAGTCCATTCATGTTTTTAACTCATTGCCATTACAAACATAACATAAACCCTGATACAATTTACACCACATAAAACCTTAAAATAAAAATAGGAGGGATTATTCACCCTCCCACTTCATTTTATTCTCAACCTTCAAAGAGAAAGAGGATAAAGGAACAATATACCTTAAAAAATGGAAAACAGATCTTGAGATTCAAACACTAAATGTTGAGAGGGAAAAGGGACAACAAGATAGTTGCCTACTAATAGAGTTTTAGAGGAAAATAAAGGACAAGAGGAAAGAGTGTATGGTAACAAAGAAAATATAAAATTATATATTAATAAGAGGAAGAATATGTGTCAACCCTATGAAACCAAAGATATAGGTATGTTATTATTTAATTTATAAATGAATTTAGTTTATGTTTATGTAATTCAAATAAACAATCATAGAAAAAACCATATTAAAAGCACATTCAAAAAAGCATTCAAAAAATTATAGGAAAAGCTTGAACTAAACCTATGAAACCCTAGGGAAACAACGCTTTAAAAACCTATAAAAATGTTATGTAAACCCTTGAAAGTCATCTAATTCTGATCTCTTTTCCCAATTTAGTCTTTCTCTTTTTTTCCCTTGTTGCTCCATTCTCACTGAAAACATGTGGGAATAAAATGAACTTTTAACTTATTGATGGAAATGTGGATATAGAAAAGTATATTGTTGAGGGGCTCCATATTGGACAAAACCTTGATAGCTTCGATCAAGTTTATATAGGAAATGAAATCTACAAAGCCATAGTTTTGAGTGGTTTTTGATTTGGATATTATATTTATTCCATATTTTAAATTAGTTTTACCTACTTAGGATACAAATTTGATAAGAAAAAAAAGTTTATTAATATTCGCATGAAGCCACAAGATGTATGTATATAATAGGTAATTATAACATGTAATAAATTTTTTAAGTCATGCCAAGAAGAGAAAATAACTCATTTTGAGTGCAATCAAAGACAACCATGAATTACCTTGCTCATCTAAAGCCACGCGGAGTGTTAGGGTGTTATGATCCACACTTATAATATTTGGAAATAATGCAAAATATAATGTAGATAAACTCAACACAATAAATATTGGTGGTATAAGGTACCTAAATATTCAATATATTTATAAATATAATAATCACCCTTAAGGTAGGGTAACACCATATAATACTCCTTTAAGAAGGAATAACTCTACAATGCCTATTCGAAGGGACAAACTCCAATATCCTTCTACCAAATAGAAGACTCAATTCTTACTTCATTCCTTTACAGTGATAACCATCTTCTTTATATAGACCTCTATATAACTATTAATGGATGGATAACCTCCTAATCCCAATGTAGGCCAACTATTACCCAATGCACAAGTTCCATAAGTTATTCCATTATCCTAATATATTGGATCCATATAACTAACTAAGGGGCATGTGTGCCACATGTTGGTATCTCTATCAACCCATATACATTAATATATCATATCCTTAAGTACATAACATTCTAATGCAGAGTATATAGTAGGTCAAAAGTGTTAATCAAGGTCAATATTATCAAGCCCTATTATGGCAAGACCACAAACTAGGGGTCAAGGAAAGGGTGTCAAAACTCCAGTTAAATTTCCTCACAAGGAAGAGATGGAAAAAGAAGGTGGAGTTACTATACTAGGGTTCTTTGAGATAGATCACAAAGTGAGCCAACTTGACTATAGTGTGTAAGGCATTCGAAGAGAGATGGAGGGCATACTATCTGATATGAAATCTGTACAATTTAGTTTGAAATTATCATTATGGATATACAAAATAATTAGTTAAATCAACTAGCTATCACTATTACACAACCCCACTAAGGTGAATCTCTCAACCAGCCTAATCCAAATCCATGTACCTTGCCACAACGTAACCTGCTACCAAACGTAGATATGTATAAATTTGATGGAAATTATCCACTCAATTGGAACAACCAAATGGATAATTTTTTTGATATGTATTAGATTTTATGTGAATAAAAGTTTACCATGGCATCCTTGTACCTAGACCCTGAACAAGTCATTTGGTATTGATGGTTGTGTGCTCAAAATAAAAAAATTACTCTCATTGTCACCTAGTCAATTTTTATAGAGGAATTATAATTACACCATAATAGTAATGTGATAGAGAATTACTTTAGTCAATTGGCAAAATTATGGTAAATTGGTTTAGTCAAAGATTTTATTTGTTATTTTAAGAACCTATCTTTACATGAGGAGATAATTTTTGATGAGAACCTGAATGATCTATTTTTGGGAGGCCTCAATGACCACATTCAACATGAGGTACACATGTTTAATCCATAGTTTAAGGTTTCCGATACTATTATCATGACATGCAGGGCTGAAGAAAAATTCATGGCCAAAAATAAGTAACCATTCACTCACTTTAGATATCGTAGCATAACGACACCATCATTTCCTCCACCTACCTTAAAGGTATTCTACTTCTACGTATATTGACTATTTGGACATCTTGGACCACCTATACCTTTTGTGTTATGTTGATCTACAATATATTATGCACATTTCTAATCATTATAAGTGTGGATCATAACAGAGGGTGTCATTGGACTCTACTTCACCTATATGTTGAATGCAGGGACTTATTGGAATAATAGACACAGCTTGCAAGTAAAATAATGATCGATAATATAATAAAACCATGATTTTGTTTAGACAATTATATTATTTACTTCATGTATGGATGGAAATTCCAATTCTATTTAATTAGTCGAGCCACTAAAATGTATTTATAGGATGGCTATTATCAAAATCAAACCATCGTCTAAGTTAGATTCCATTTCTGGTACAGTACTGTTAATCATACATAATTAATAAATAGCTAAAATTCAAATCTAGTTATTAGACCATGTGTTTTATTAATGATTTTTTCAAGTAAACTCTTTGTTCTAAAATATTCCAAACACGTTAAATATTAAAATTTATACCATGTAATTTTTAAATGCACGAATGTTCCAAAACTGACTGAAAGTCAAAAACTAAAATCCAAATTGTAAAATACAACCAAAATGAGTAATACCCACAAACATAAATTAGCTAAGCTAATCACCATCCCCTCCAACTCAAGGGATAAATAAAAAATAAAAAATAGTTATTTCCTAATAAATACCATTGAAGCTAAAATATGAAACTTAAAATGATCCACATTAATATAATTTGGCTAAGATAAAACACCATTAACTCAACAAATAATGCTTAAAATGAAGAATTTTAGGCCTAACTATAATTTTTCTGGTCATTGATGGGCCAAAAGATTAAATTTGCATTCAGACTAACGTCCTCTAGCAAATCATCTACTAAAATTGATATCCATCTATTGCACTGGGGAAATCCCATTCTATCCAATTACACCCTTTAGTATATTTGGTACATGTGGTAAATTGTCACATTGGGATCTACTCCCTTGATTGTATCCAGACCAGTTCATAACTCTGGTCAAAAAGTGAATTAAAAAAAAATATATATTTAATTTATCATTATTTTATAGTAATAAAATTAATTACAATCAATTTTCAAAGTTAATCTCTATCTCAATATTTTTTATGATTACATACTTAAGTATTACAAGGAATCACTGAATTGCATAGTATGTCAGCATATATAACAAATTATAATGATGAGTAAGTATACATTTAAATCAATTATTTTTTTGCTATAAAAGTAATAGATTGAATATGAATATGAATATGAATAGATTGAGAAGACACCAAAGATGTCGGCGCTACCATTTCCAATCAAGAATGTTCAGACATCCTTATTGTACAGACGTCTTTACATATGAAAATGATAGTTAATTATACTTTCTTGAACTGCACTTTGAATGGGAGGGCGTCGTCATGATCAACAACAAGCCATTCATTTCCGTCTTGGTCGGTGTAAGTAGCGAGAGATCCACATGCAGGCCTGCAAATGTCGCAAACAGTAGGACAGAAAACCAGCTCATAATCACCGTCGTCATCACTTTTCACGATTTTAAAGTAAGCCAAATCGAAGGTAGAAGAGGAAGACTCGCTTCCTGCAACAATGAAATCTTTGTTGAGCTCTGAATCGGAAGCGATCCTCTACCGCGTCGACTGAACGCAGATTGTAACTGCAGACGCCACAACCTTCAGATCGGCGTTCTCCTCGACTACATCTGCCGAAAAATAAGGCGTGAAAAGCACAGGTAGGCCAGCGTTGTCCTTCTCGTAATTCACGTACATCGGACAAGTATTATTGCGCATCTTCAAACCGAGTCCGCCGCCACTCACAGGTGAAATGTAGTACTCGCTACCGGATTTCAAAGATTACCCATCAGTGTCCACCACAACATCAGCAGTTGCAGCAAAGGGCGCAATTATAACCAGCAGCAGCAAAACCCTGTCAATTCAAACTCACAATTTTCTGAGTTGAGTTGAAGCTTTAACAATAACTAAAATAAAAAATGGAGACAATTTAAATTTAATAAACAATACCAGCTTGCTTTCGAGTAATCCATAGGTCTGTATTTACTGTAAGCTTCTTGTTGATGTATTGTCGTTGGCAACCTGCATGCAATTAATAAGAAATGCCCCTCTTCTATTTACGTATATATAGTTATGCACAGCGAATGAATAGAATAACCGACAATGAATAATCCCCAAATGAAATAAAACGGCACCAGTGAATACTTCCTTTCAAACACCATCACGATCAGAATTTGAATAGACGTTTCAAGCTTATCCTTCCGCAATTTTCACACCGGACTGGACGGGGTCGCTTCAAAAGAATTAAATATACATGATTATGAAAAGGAGGAATAGCAGATGATTTCATCCTTTCTAATTTAAAAAAATAAAAGTGCACGTTGCATACATTTGGATAACCATTTGCAAGTTAGCAACATTCAATTTAAATTTAGCTAAACGGGTCAAACGGCACCGCACCCAACTCAAAGGTTGTATACAATCGGATAACCATTTGTATACAATCGGATAACCATTTGCAAGATGGCAACAGGGTTCTAACTTCTCCTTAACTCGTCAACTTAAATAACACATCCTACACTCAAATTAGTTAAACGGCTCAAACTTCTTTGCTTTTAAAAATCAATGGTTCGTATTATTTTTTCATTCTCACACATGTTTGTTTTCTTTTAAAAGCCGAAGGAGCATTCACACACGACTTTTAAATTGTATGTTTCGTTTTTTCTATAAGGATAAGGGAATGGTTTTAACATTCATATTCATTCAATGACTATCAGTACTGTCTCTCTTATATTAAGAATTATAATATTAATATTGTATTAAGAATTGTAATTTAAATTATAAAAGAGTTTTTTCTTTTTTTGATTTTGTCTAAAAGTATTACATGAAATCATTGAATTACATAGAATGTCAGTATTTCTGTCTATATTTCAGAAATAAAATATAGTGGATTTAAAATGCTGAATAAGTATCCATTTAAATCAGTGAACACCTGTAGCTAAGCAGCCATGAGGAAGGGGCATCCATGCCATCAAAATTACCCACGACATGATCATAACCTTAACTGCTTGACTCTTCATTTTAGGTATCAAGAGATATTTGTACTTTGATGAATTTGTATCAAGAGACTTTGGACTATATGTAATTTGTGTAATCGTACAAATATTTATAAATTAAAGTAAACATATTTTTTACCTTTATTAAAATATATGATGAATGCTTACATTATTTAGTGTTTGGAAGCCCCAAAAGTCCCTTGTATAATAAAAACAATAAGAAATTTTATATATATCTTTTCATAGATGAAAAAATAAATAATTTGTTTGAAATATTGCATAGCATCAAGTTCATGCCATACAGTACTAACTTTTATAGGAATGATGTCAAATGATGTCATGAATTAGGTTGGGTTAGTGTCATCCATTCAATTTTTTAAAGATATTTTTTCTCATTACCAATACAAACATAACACAAACTTAATACAATTTTCCCCACATTTCACCACAAAAAACTTTAATATAAAAATATTAAAAATGGGAGGGCTTATTCACCCTCCTACTTCATTTTTTTCTCAACCTTCAAAGAGAAAGAGGAGAAAGGGATAAGGACGTTCTTATTTTGATAATTCATCCAATCTAATAATAGCTCTAATGTCTTGAAGTTCATTATAATGTTGCAAAGTTTGTTTAACTCCTTGAGTAGTTTCATAATGTTCTTCACCCACAATGGAAGGTTGAGACAAGAACACTATATCTTTAAATGGAGGGAAAAGGGACAACAAGATTGTTAGCTACCAATAAAGTTTTAGAGGAAAAATAAGGATAAGAGGAAAGAGTGGAGGATAACAAAGAAAATATTCACTTATATTTTAGGAAGAGGAAGAATATGTGTTAGCCCTATAACGGATTTGTTTTAACATCAATATTATATCAATTATAGTTTTATTGTAACTCTCATTATTGTGTTTATTGTATTAAGAGTTGTAATGTCAATTATAGAAGATATTCTATATTAAGAATTATAATGTAAATTATAGAAGAGTCTTTGAACCAAAGATAATTCAAGTGTAATCCTAAAAATATTTAGAAACTAAAAGTAAGTGCCTTTTTCTACAATTATTAAAAAAAATAGTGGATGTTTTCATTATTTTTGTTTACTCATTACCAATACAATCATGACACAAACTTGATATAATTTGCTCCACATAAAACAATAAAATAAAATAATAAAAATGGGAGGGCTTATTCACTCTCCTACTTCATTTTTTTCTCAAACTTCAAAGAAATAGAGGAGTAAAGGACAATATACCTTAATAAAAGGAAAACATATCTTGAGAGATGATCACTATATCTTGAGATGGAAAAGGGACATGAAGATGGTTTTCTTCCAATAGAGTATTTGCAAAAAAGTAAGGACAAGAGAAAAAATTGTAGGGTAAAAAAGAAATTATAAACTTATATATTAAAGTGAAGAAGAATATGTGTCACACCTATGAAACCAAATATAGAGGTATGATATTATTTAATTTATGTTCAATTAATTAAAATATATAATCATAGAAAAAAAAACACATTAAAAAAAAAACATTCAAAAAATTCTAGGAAAAAGCTTGAACTAAACTTGCAAAATATTAGGGAAATAACTCTTTGAAAATCTCTAAAAATGCTACACAAAACCTTGAAAGTCATTTGACTCTTATCTATTTTTCCAATTTAATTTTTCTCTCTTTTTTTCCTCATTGCATGTAAATTATTTAAAAAAAATCTCAATTGCATCTTAGTTTTAATTTTATCCATTGTCATTATCTATAATCATTATTCAACTCTATCAATCATTTATATTAGTTTCCAAGAAAAAATGAATTATTTCTAATTGACTAAACAATCAAACAAAAAAAATATTTTCAAGACAATAAAATGTAAATTTGATTGTGTAAATAAGATAAAAAATAGACTTAACAAATATAATTATTTTTTATTTTTGATAAGTTGAATGAATGTTTTAAATACTAAGCATGTATGGTGGCCAATAGCCAATTGTGTGAAATTTTAATTAAGTGTTGCATAATGTGGCTTATGGTGGGTCTAGCATTCATGTAGTTGTATAACATGATATTGATGAGGATTACCACATCTATAAGCACCTCAATGGTTTGGAAAGCCTAGGGGTCACACATGCACTAGTCCTTTCACATATCCCAACACTTAACCTTTATAATTTATGTGTCGACACATCACACAAGTTTTCTTGTGTAATCTCTTAAGGCACAAAGAGGTAAACTAAGAAGGGTCATGATTAGTTGGCAATGGTATCATTAATATAGTCATTCATGTGCCTTTCATGCACTGGGTTAGTTGGAGCTTTCTCCATACCATCCTAACAATGCATGAACCATTTATGTATGCATATAAACAAAAACACAATGACACTAATATTATTAAGTACTCCTTCATTTAATACGAATAATAATTTTAAATCTAAGAATAACATATATCAACATTCTATAACAATAGCATCAAAATTGTTCATTCCTTGATAATACATGATTAGAAGTCTCACAATGGTTGTTAAAGGCACCATTTTATTACTTTCCAAGAATAAACTGAATTCTTACCAATAGACTACAATAAAATGTAATTTTGATTGTGTAAATAGGATAAAAATTATACTTAACAAATAGGGTTCTTTTTTATTTTTTTTTACAAGTTGAATGAACATTTTAAATACTAAGCATGTATGGTAGCAAACAGGACATCTTGTGAATTTTTTTAAAAAAGAGTGTTGCATAGTGTGGCTTATGGTTTGTCTAACATTCATGAAATTTTAAAATATTATATTGGTGAGGATTGCCACACCTATATGCACCTCAATGGTTTTGGAAGCCTAGGGGTCACCCGTGCACTAGTCCTTTCACACATCCCAACACTTAACCGTTTAAATTTATGTGTTGACACATCATAAAAGTTTCCTTGTGCACTCACTTGACGTAAATAAAGGTAAATTAAGAAGGGTCATGGTTAGTTGGCCATGGTATCATTCATATAGTCATGCACTATCAAGTGGCATGCACAAGGTTACTTGGAGATTTGTCCATACCTTTCAAAACCATTGGGAGACTTGCTAATTTTTAAGTAATCATTTATTAAATAATCATAACAATTTTAAGTCCAAGAATAAAATATAACAACATTATATAATAATGTCATCAAATTTTTTGATTACTTGATAGTCCATTCATTTTTTTTAACTCATTGCCAATACAAACATAACACAAACCCGATACAATTTACACCACATAAAACCTTAAAATAAAAATAGGAGGTATTATTCACCCTCCCACTTCATTTTATTCTCAACCTTCAAAGAGACAGAGGATAAAGGAACAATATACCTTAAAAAATGGAAAACAGATCTTGAGATTCAAACACTAAATGTTGAGAGGGAAAAGGGACAACAAGATAGTTGCCTAATAATAGAGTTTTAGAGGAAAATAAAGGACAAGAGGAAAGAGTGTAGGGTAACAAAGAAAATATAAAATTATATATTAATAAGAGGAAGAATATGTGTCAACCCTATGAAACCAAAGATAGAGGTATGTTATTATTTAATTTATAAATGAATTTAATTTATGTTTATGTAATTCAATTAAACAATCATAGAGAAAACCATATTAAAATCACATTGAAAAAAACATTTAAAAAATTATAGGAAAAAACTTGAACTAAACCTATGAAACCCTAGGGAAACAACGCTTTAAAAACATGTAAAATTGTTATGCAAACCCTTGAAAGTCATCTAATTTTGATCTCTTTTCCCAATTTAGTCTTTCTCTTTTTTTTCGCTTGTTGCTCCATTCTCACTGCAAACATGTGGGAATAAAATGAACTTTTAACTTACAAATGGAAATGTCGATATAGAAAAGTATACTATTGAGGGGCTCCATATTAGACAAAACCCTGATAACTTCAATAAAGTTTATTTAGGAAACAAAATCTACAAAGTCATAGTTTTGAGTGGTTTTTGATTTGGATATTATTTTTATTCCATATTTTAGATTAGTTTTACCAACTCATGATACAACTTTAATAAGAAAAAAAATTTATTAATTTTCGCATGAAGCCACAAGATGTATGTATATAATAGTTAATTATAACATGTAACAAAAATTTTAAGTCATGCCAAGAAGAGAAAATAAATCATTTTGAGTGCAATCAAAGACAACCAGAAATTACCTTGCTCATTTAAAGCCACGCGGAGTGTGAGGGTGTTATGATCCACATTTAATAATATTTGGAAATAATGCAAAATATAATGTAGATAAATTCAACACAATAAATATTGGTGGGTTATGGTACCTAAATATTCAATATATGCATAAATATAATAATCACCCTTAAGGTAGGGTAACACCATATAATACTCCTTTAAGAAGGAATAAATCTACAATGTTTGTTCGAAGGGACAACCTCCAATATCCTTCTGCCAAATAGAAGACTCAATGCTTACTTCATTCCTTTATAGTGATAACCATCTTCTTTATATAGACCTCTATATAACTATTAATGGATGAATAACCTCCTAATCCCAATGTAGGCCAACTATTACCCAATGCACTAGTCCTATAAGTTACTCCATTATCCTAATATATTGGATCCATATAACTAACAAAGGGGCATGTGTGCCACATGTTGGTATCGCTATCAACCCATATACGTTAATATATCATATCCTTAAGTAAATAACCTTCTAATGTATATTATAGAGTAGGTTAAAAGTGTTAATCATGGTCAATATTGTCAAGCCCTATTATGGCAGGACCACAAGCTTGGGGTCGAGGAAAGGGTGTCAAAACTCTAGGTGAACTTCCTCACAAGGAAGAGATGGAAAAAGAAGGGGGAGTTAATATACTAGGATTCTTTTAGATAGATTGCAAAGTGAGCCAACTTGACTACAGTGTGTAAGGCATTCGAAGAGAGATGTAGGGCATACAATCTGATATGAAATCTATACAATTTAGTTTGAAAATATCATTATCGATTTACAAAATAATTAGTTAAATCAACTAGCTATCACTATTACACAACCCCACTAAGGTGAATCTCCCAACTAGCCTAATCCAAATCCTAGTACCTTGCCACAATGGAACCTACTACCAAACCTAGATATGTATAATTTTTATGGAAATTATCCACTCAATTGGGACAATTAAATGTATAATTTTTTTGATCTATGTTATATTTTATGTGAATAAAAGTTTACCATGGCATCCTTGTACCTAAAACCTGAACAACTCATTTGGTATCAATGGTTGTGTGATCAAAATAAATAAATTACTCTCATTGTCACATAGTCAATTTTTACAGAGGAATTATAATTACACCATAATAGTAGTGCGATAGAGAATTACTTTAGTCAACTATCAAAATTATGGTTAAATGGTTTATTCAAAGATTTTATTCATAATTTTGAGAACCTATCTTTACATGAGGAGATAACTTTTGATGAGAACCTTAACGATCTATTTTTGGGAGGTCTCAAAGACCACATTCAACATGAGGTACAAATGTTTAGTCCATAGTTTAAGGTTTCTAATACTATTATCATGACATGCAAGGCTAAAGAAAAATTCATGGCCAAAAATAAGTAACCATTCACTCACTTTAGATATCATAGCATAACAACACCATAATTTCCTCCACCTACCTTAAAGTTATTCTATTTCTATATATATTGACTATTTGGACATCTTGGACCACCTATACCTTTTATGTTATGTTGATCTACAATATATTATGCATATTTCTAATCATTATAAGTGTGGATCATAACAAAGGGTGTCAACAGGCTCTTCTTCACCTGTATGTTGAATGTAGGGAATTATTGGAATAATAGACCCACCTTACAAGTACATTAATGATAGATATTATAATAAAACCATGATTTTGTTTAGACAATTATATTATTTACTTCATGTATGCATGGAACTTCCAATTCTAGTTAATTAGTCGAGCCACTAAAAAGTATTTATAGGATGGCTATTATCAAAATAAAACCATCCTCTAAGTTAGATCCCATTTCTAGTATAGTAATGTTAATCATACATAATTAATAAATAGCTAAAATTCAAATCTAGTTATTGGACCATGTATTTTATTAATGATTTTTTCAAGTAAACTCTTTGTTCTAAAATATTCCAAAGACATCAAATATTAAAATTTATAACATGTAATTTTTAAATGCACAAATGTTCCAAAACCAACTGAAAGTCAAAAACTAAAATCTAAAATGTAAAATACTACCAAAATAAGTAATACCCACAAACATAAATTAGTTAAGGTAATCACCACTGCCTCCAACTCAAGGGATAAAGAAAAAATAAAAATTATTTCCTTGTAAATATCATTGAAGCTAATAAATGAAACATAAAATGATCCACATTAATATAATTTGGCTGACCTAAAACACCATTGACTCAACAAATAATGCTTAAAATGAATAATGTTAGACCTAACTATAATTTTTCTGGTCATTGATGGGCCAAAAGAATAAATTTGCATTCAGACTAACGTCCTATAGCAAATCATCTACTAAAATTGATATCCATCTATTACACTAGGGAGATCCCATTCTATCTAATTACACCCTTTGGTATATTTAGAACATGTGGTAAATTGTCACATTGGGATGTAATCCCCTGATTGTATCTAGACCAGTTCATAACTCTGGTCAAAAAGTGAATACAAATAAACAATATTTATATATATTTAATTTGTCATTATTTTATAGTTATAAAATTAATTACAATCAATTTTCAAAGTTAATCTCTATCTCAATATTTTTTATAGTTACACATTTAAGTATTACAAGGAATCACTGAATTACATAGAATGTTAACATATATAATAAATTATAATGATGAGTAAGTATACATTTAAATCAGTTATTTTTTTGGTTAAATAACCATGAAAATGATAAGGTTTTTTTGGCTAAGTAGCCATGACAATGATGAGTAAGCATACATTTAAATCAATGAGGTTTTTGGCTAAGCAATCACAACTGAAGAGCATCCACGGTGTCAAAATCATTCAAATCATGATCCTAACCTTAATTATTTGACTTTATATGTTAGATATCTAGAAAAATTTATATCTTAGTGGATGGATATAAATAACCATCATCTTCATTAATTAGACTACAACCCTTTTCGTTCTCTCTCCTAATATTATTTATAACAATTAGATTTTAAAACATATAAATAATTTTCAAATTTTACTAAAATAACTAGATTTTATAAACAAGAGGTCCAAAAAATCAATTTGAACACTTCTTTCTTTGATAATTTCACACCAAAGAATTATTTCAATTATCGATCAGTGACAATGCCAATGGTTATAAGGCAAGTCCTAGTTCAGTCATGTTAAATTAGAGCAAATGCAATTGCAACACATTTTAACATGAATTTATAATAAAAGGTTCTTGGTCTTTATTATTTCAAGGATTTGAAGCGCTTTCCTCCTCCAACTCATCATTTACCACTACCGACCAGGGTCTAATATAAATTTGAAAAATCATTTCAATGGAGATTACATACAACATTATTAAAAATGCTTAGTATAATCTATATATTAATTTATTAAATATTCATGAATATGAATATGAATAGATTGAGAAGACACCAAAGATGTAGGCACAACCATTTCCAATCAAGAATGTTCAAACATCCTTATTTTATAGACGTCTTTACATATGAAAATGATAGGTAATTATGCTTTCTTAAATTGCACTTTGAATAAAAGGGCATCGTCATGATTAACCACAAGCCATTCATTTACGTCTTGGTCGGTGTAAGTAGCGAGAGATCCACATGCAGGCTTGAAAATGTCACAAATAGTAGGATAGAAAACTAGCTCATTATCACCATCATCATCACTTTTCATGATTTTAAGATAAGCCAAATTGAAGGTAAAAGAGGAAAACTTGCTTCTTGCAACAATGAAATCTTTGTTGAGCTCTGAATCGATAGTGATCCTCCATCACATTGACTGAATGTAGATTATAACTATAGATGCCACAACCTTCAGATTAGCATTCTCCTTGATTGTTAGAACTGAGGTTAATTTCTTCACTCTCTATTTATCCTCCATCATACATGTAGTTTGCATGATCAGCTAGTTAAGTCATCTCAGTTTGCATGCACAACTTTAGTTTAACCTTAGTCTATTTCTAGTTTATTGTTTGTTCTTAATGCTATTAATGTAAGGCCTAATCACATTTT
Source organism: Torreya grandis (assembly GCA_037957365.1). Taxonomy (NCBI): domain Eukaryota; kingdom Viridiplantae; phylum Streptophyta; class Pinopsida; order Cupressales; family Taxaceae; genus Torreya; species Torreya grandis. The sequence goes on along the minus strand of JARHVA010000713.1, from coordinate 4,361,906 downwards.
TTTGCATGGATAATGAATAAGATTCAAAAATCTCCTTTTGATTACTGTAGCAATCTGAATCTACGCTAATATTTTTATTTTTTGTTATTTTGTAATTCTGCTATCCTTCAAATTTATATCAAAGCTTATTTACTGAGAGCACATTTGTATATAGTGAAATAGACTTGTTAGTAGTCAAGCATCAGCTAATCATCGATGTGAAGGAGACTAAAATAAGGCATTCCAATTGTTTGGTCAAAATCTACAAGCACCATCTGATTGAAAGAGTTCATAGAGGCCAGAGCACGAAGCCTGATCGACGCGCAACAACAGTGCAAGATCAAAATCATGAGGCATGTGCTCAAGATGCTACCATAGTTCATAGCCAACATTAGAAATCTATGTTTTTGAGCCACAAAAAAATTTTGGGTAGTGCAAGAGCCAGCCGAAGACAAGAGCCAGCTGAAGACAAAGAGGGAGCCATTGCAAACAAGAGAAAGAGCTAGTTCTACTGAATTCAAATGAGTTCTAGTTGAGCTAGTGCTCCTGTTGTAGGGAAAAAATCATAAAGTGTTAGAATTTTTAGGGACCATAACCCCTCCTCCACAATTTGAATATTCTTCATAATTTGAAATAGTGGATCAAAAGGAAAAGAAGAATACGTGCGCTCCTTCTCCACAGCTTGAATCTTTGACTATGCAGGGTCAGTCTTTACTTTCAAACCCTCACTCCACATAATACTGAAGGATCCCTACCATCTAAATGATTTGAGTGACCTGTTCAAAGAGGATATTATGGTGTGCTATTTTATCTTGAGACATGGCAACAAACAACAACATTTCTCAGCTCCAAATTTCTATTTTCAATGGTAAGAATTATGATTTTTGGGCAATTAAAATGAGAACATTATTTTGCTCACAAGATGTTTGGGATTTGGTATAAATGGCTTTATAGAACCATAAGATGAGGCTGCCCATCAAGCATTAACTTGAGCTCAAAAGGAAGAGCGTAAATAAAATAAGAAAAAGGATGGAAAAGGTCTATTCCTAATCCAACAGGCAATGGATGAATCCATTTTTTCTAGAGTTGTAGCAGTAACGAGATCCAAGTCAGCATGGAAAATCTTAGAGACTACCTATAAAGGTAATACAAAGGTAAAAGTAGCTAAATTGCAATCTCTTAAGAGAAATTTTGAAAATTTGCAAATGAATGATTCAGAGTCTATAGACTAGTTTATGGGTCAAGTATTGAATGTTGTGAATTAAATTAGATCCAATAGAGAAATAATAATAGATCAGAAGCCTATAGAAAAAATACTCAGGAGTTTACCCAGCAAATTTGATGCAATAGTTGTAGCTATTGAGGAAACAAAGGATTTGGAATAGTTATCAGTAGATAAATTAATGGGATCTTTGTTAACACATGAATCCAAAATGAATAGGTATAAAAATACTTCTTTTGATAATGCTTTCAAGTCTCAGGTATCATTTGGCAGAGGAAGAGGAAGAGGATGGTCAAACTTCAGAGGAAGAGGCAGAGGAAGAAATGGAAGGAATGATCTAGATCAAGGTGAAAACAATAATCAAAACTTCAACAATAGAGGATGTGGCGATAATCACTTCCAGCAATATTCATAGAGGTTTGATAAATCTAATATTCAATGTTATTACTGCAAAAAATATGGATGCTATGCAAGTGAATGTAGAAAGAAACAAGAAGATGTGGACAAGCAGAATGCTAATTACACAAATGAATCTAATTCTAAGTCTAGAAGCTTATTCCTCACTTGTCATGTTGCTCAAGAAAATGTTAGAGATATTTGGTTTTTAGATAGTGGATGCAGTAACCATAGGATAGGGAATAAAGAATTATTTGTTAGTCTTGATGATTCCATAAAATCTAAAGTGAAATTAGGAAATGATAATAAAGTGCATGTAATGAGTAAAGGAGTAATAAATGTTTTGGCAAAAAATGGCGAAAGAAGATTTATTCCTGATGTTTATTTTGTACTTGGACTAAAGCATAATCTTATGAGTGTTGGATAGTTAGTACAGAAAGGTTATAGAGTATCTTTTATGGATAATGTTTGCACAATACTAGACAAATTTCCAAATGACAGGTTGATAGAAAAAGTGGAGATGACCAAGAATTAAATGTTCCCTCTTCGAATTCAATGCATCCAAGGAGAAGAGGAAGCCCACTTCAAAACCATGCATCTAGACCAATCATGGCTATGGCATTTAAGGTATGTACATTTACATTTTAGAGGTTTGAATTTGTTACAAAAGAAAAATATGGTGAAGGGAATACCACCAATAGAACAACCAAGAAGTTCATGTGAGAGTTGCATTCCGGCAAAATAGCACAGAGAGAGATTTCTAGTAGGAGCTTCATATAGAGCACGGGTAATATTAGAGCTAGTCCATAGTGATTTATATGGACTGATGCAAACTCCATCATTTGGTGGTAGTTCTTACTTTCTAACCTTCATTGATGATTTTAGCAAAAAGACTTGGATATATTTTCTCAAAGAAAAGTCTGCAGCCTTTGGAAAATTTAAAGAATTCAAGGCTATGGTTGAAAAGTAGAGTGGCCTTTACATCATGGTACTTAGATCAGATAGAGGAGGTGAATATATGTCTAATGAATTTCAATATTTTTGTAGATATCATGGCATTAAAAGGCAACTGACTACAAGGTACACACCACAGCAGAATGGTGTAGTAGAAAGGAAGAATAGAACAATCATGGAGATGGCTAGAAGCATGTTGAAGGCCAAAATTTTGTCAAATAAATATTAGGAAGAAGTAGTAGTATGTGCAGTATATATTCTAAATAGAATCCCAACAAAGAGTGTCAAGGATCGAATTCCACAAGAAGCTTGGAGTGGTAAGAAGCATATTTGTACATCATTTTAGAATTTTTGGTTGTATTGAATATTCTCTTATACCATCTAAATTAAAAAGAAAACTTGATGATAGAGGTGAGAAATGCATTTTTATTGGCTATAGTGAAGAATAAAAGGCTTATAAGTTGTATAACCCCATTTCAAAGAAAGTGATTATTAGTAGAGATGTGGAATTTAAGGAAGACGAAGCATGGGATGGAAGCATAGATAAAACCATCAAAATTAGAGAACCAATTCCATAAAATGAAGAAGAATTTGAAGAAAAAAACTTGTAAGGTGATCAATTTTCTCCACAAGCATGAACAAGCACTCCAATAAGAACACCTAGGAGCTTATCACAAGGTGAATCATCTGGTCATGCATGTCATCCTACTCCCAATTCACAAGTAAGTGATGAATTAGATCCAACTCTTGCCACTTTAAGATCAAAATTTAAAGGTAAAAAAATGAGAAACTTGAATGAAATTTATAATCAAGAAGAAGAGAAGTTATATTTATGTTCAAATTTTGCCTTTTTCTCTCATGATCCTATGTATTATGAAGAAGCAGTTAATGAGAAACATTGGATAAAAGTAATGGATGAAGAGATGAATGCCATTGAGTGAAACCAAACATGGGATCTAATTAATCTACCTGAAGGTAAGGATTACATAGGAGTCAAATGGGTTTATAAGACCAAATTTGATGCAGAAGAAAAGGTTGAAAAACACAAGGCAAGGTTAGTAGCAAAAGGTTTTGCACAAGAATATGGAATTGATTATAATGAAATATTTGCTCCAGTTGCTAGACTTGATTTTATTAGAATGGTTTTAGAAATAGCTGCATAAAATAATTGGAAAGTATATCAAATGGATGTCAAATCAGCTTTCTTAAATGGTTTCCTAGATGAAGAAGTGTATGTGAAACAACCACTAGGTTATGAAGTGCATGGACATGAAGAAAAAGTCTACAAATTGAAGAAGGCCCTCTATGGTCTCAAGCAAGCACCAAGAGCATGGTATATCAGGATTGATTCATACATGACAAATAATGGATTTAGCAGAAGCAATAGTGAGCATACATTGTACACAAAAATCAACAAAGAAGGTCAGATTTTGATTGTGTGTTTGTATGTTGATGATTTGATTTTAACTGGAAAATTTTCTATAGACACATTTAAATTAGTAGTGAAGAAAGAATATGAAATGACAGATTTGGGATTAATGAAGTATTTTTTGGGCATTGAAGTTGTATAATCTGAGAAGGGAATATTTATTTGTCAAACTAAATATGCAAAGGATGTGTTAAGGAGGTTTAAGATGTTGAATTATAAATCAGCACCTACACCAGCTGCTACAGGGACTAAAATTAGCATAGAAGACAAAGGGTCTAATGTTGATTCTACAACATTCAAAAGACTAATTGGTATTTTGATGTATCTTACAGCTATAAGACTAGATATCATGTATGGGGTCATCTTAATCTCTACATTCATGGAGTCACCAAAAGACTCACATTGGCAAGTTAGAAAGAGGATATT
>JARHVA010000713.1:4347500-4352500 GCA_037957365.1 Torreya grandis | reverse complement strand
GTATTATAATGTAAATTATATAAGAGTCTTTGAACCAAAGATAATTCAAGTTTAATCCTAAAAATATTTAGAAACTAAAATTAAGTGCCTTTTTTTACCATTATTAAAAAAATAGTGGATGTTTGCATTACACAACATTTGAAAGCCCAAAAAATCCATTATATAATACAAACAATAACACACACACACACACACACACACACACACACACACACACACACACACACACACACACACACACACACACACACACACACACACACACACACACACACACACACACACACATATCTTTTCATAGATGAAAAAATAAGTAATTTGCTTGAAATATTGTAAAGCATCAACTTCATTCCATACACTACTAAATTTCATAGGAATGGTGTCATGAATTAGGTTAGTTTAGTGTCACCCATTCAATTTTTTTTTACTCATTACCAATACAAACGTGACACAAACCCAATATAATTTGCACCACATGATACAATAAATTAAAAATAATGAAAATGGGAGGGCTTATTCACTCTCCCACTTCATTTTATTCTCAAACTTCAAAGAGATAGAGGAGAAAGGGACAATATACCTTAAGAAAAGGAAAACATATCTTGAGAGACGAACACTATATCTTGAGATGGAAAAGGGAATAGAAGATGGTTGCCTACCCATAGAGTATTAGCATAAAAGTAAGGACAAGAGGAAAAAATGTAGGGTAACAAAGAAAATATATAATTATATATTAAAGAGAAGAAGAATATGTGTCACCCCTATGAAACCAAATATAGAGGTATGCTATTATTTAATTTATATTTAATTAATTCAAATATATAATCATAGAAAAAAAAAACACACACACATTCAAAAAAACATTCTAAAAATTCTAGGAAAAAGCTTGAACTAAACTTGAAAAGTCTTAGGGAAATAACTCTTTAAAAACCTCTAAAAATGCTACACAAAACCTTGAAAGTCATCTGACTCTTATCTCTTTTCCCAATTCAATTTTCTCTCTTTTTTCCTTGTTGCATGTAAATTATTTAACAAAAATCTTAATTACATCTTACTTTTAATTTTAGCCATCCTCATTATCTCTAGTCATTATTCAACTCTATCAATAATTTATATTAGTTTCCAAGAAAAAAATGAATTCTTTCCAATAGACTAAACATTCAAACAAAAAAATTATTTTCAAGACAATAAAATGTAAATTTGATGGTGTAAATAAGATAAAAAATAGTCTTAACAAACATGATTATTTTCTATTTTTTATAAGTTGAATGAATGTTTTAAGTACTAAGCATGTATGGTGGCCAATAGTCCATCGTGTGAAATTTTAGTTAAGAGAGTGTTGCATAGTGTGGCTTATGGTGGGTCTATCATTCATGTAGTTGTATAACATGATATTGATGAGGATTACCACACCTATAAGCACCTCAATTGTTTTGGGAGCCTAGAGGTCACCCGTGCACTAGTCCTTTCAAATATCCCAACACTTAACCTTTATAATTTATGTGTTGACACATCACACAAGTTTGGCATGAAGTTGAAGTTTGTTTGTGTATGCCATGAATTTGAAGTTTGCTTGTGTAATCTCTTAAGGCACAAAATGTTAAACTAAGAAGGGTCATGATTAGTGTGCAATGGTATCATTCATATAATCATGCCCATGCATTGCATGCACTAGGTTACTTGGAGCTTCCTCCATACCATCCTAACAATGCATGAATCATTTCTATACTCATATAAACAAAAATAAAATGACACTAATCTTACTAAGTACTCCTTCATTCAATAAGTATAATAATGTTAATTCTAAGAATAACATATAACAACATTCTATAACAAAACCATCAAAATTGTTCATTCCTTGATAATCCATGATTACAAGTCTCACAATGGTTGTTAAAGGCACTCCTTCATTCAATAAGCATAATAATGTTAATTCTAAGAATAACATATAACAACATTCTATAACAAAACCATCAAAATTGTTCATTCCTTGATAATCCATGATTACAAGTCTCACAATGGTTGTTAAAGGCACCATTGTATTACTTTCCAAGAAAAAAATGAATTCTTACCAATAGACTAAACAATCAATTTTTTGTCAAGACAATAAAATGTAATTTTGATTGTGTAAATAGGATAAAAATTATACTTAACAAATAGGGTTAAGTTTTTTTTTTTTTTTTTTTTTTACGAGTTGAATGAACGTTTTAAATACTAAGCATGTATGGCGGCAAACAGGGCAACTTGTGAATTTTTTTAAAGAGAGTGTTGCATAGTGTGGCTTATGATGGGTATTCATGCAATTTTACAACATGATACTGATGAGGATTGCCACACCTATAGGCACCTCAGTGGTTTTGGAAGCCGAGAGATCACCCGTGCACTAGTCCTTTCACACATCCCAATACTTAACCTTTTTAATTTATGTGTTGACACATTATAAAAGTTTCCTTGTGCACTCACTTGATGTAAATAACCACAGGAAGGCCAGCGTTGTCCTTCTCGTCATTCACGTACATCGGACAAGTATTATTGCGCATCTTCAAACCGTGTCCGCATCTTCAAAGATTGCCCATCAGTGTCCGCTACAACATCAGCAGTTGCAGCAAAGGGCGCAATTATAACCAGCACCACCAAAACCCTGTCAATTCAAACTCACAATTTATCTGAGTTGAGTTGAAGCTTTAACAATAACCAAAATAAAAAATCGAGACAATTTAAATTTAAAAAACAATACCAGCTTGCTTTCGAGTAATACATAGGTATGTATTTATTGTAAGCTTGTTGTTGGCAACCTACATGCAATTAATGAGAACTGCCCCTCTTCTCTTTACGTGTATATAGTTATACACAGCGAATGAATAGTCCCCAAATAAAATAACACGGCACCAGTGAATACTTTAAAACACCATCACCATCTGAATTTGAAGAGATGTTTCAAGCTTATCCTTCCGCACTTTTCACACCGGACTGGACGGGGTCGCTTCAAATGAATTAAATATACATGATTATGAAAAGGAGGAATAGATGATGACTTCATCTTTTCTCATTAAAAAAAATAAAAATACCCGTTGCATACATTTGGATAATCATTTTCAAATTAGCAACATTCAATTTAAATTTAGCTAAACGGGTCAAACGGTACCGCACCCAACTCAAAGGTTGTATACCAATCGGATAACCATTTGCAAGATGGCAACAGGGCTCCAACTTCTCCTCAACTCGTCAATTTAAATAACACATCCTACACTCAAATTAGTTGAACGGCTCAAACTTCTTTGCTTTTCAAAATCAATAGTTCGTATTATTTTTTCATTATCACGCTTAAGAAAAAAAAAAGCCGAAGGAGCATTCACACATGACTTTAAAATAGTAGGTTTTGTTTTTTCTCTAAGGATAAGGGAATGGTTTTAACATTCATATTCATTCAATGCCTATCAGTACTGTGTCTCTTATATTAAGAAATATAATTTTAATATTGTATTATTATTATTATTATTATTATTATTATTATTATTATTATTATTATTATTATTATTATTATTATTATTATTATTATTATTATTATTATTACATGAAATCATCGAATCACATAGAATGTTAGCATCTTTGTTTATAATTAGAAATAAATATATAGTGGATTTAAAATGTTGAATAAGCATCCATCTAAATCAGTGAACTCCTTTAGTTAAGCAGCCATTAGTAAGGGACATCCATGTCATCAAAATCACTCAGGGCATAATCATAGCCTTAACTAATTGACTCTTGATGTTAGGTATATAGAGGTATTTGTACCTTGATAGATTTGTATCAAGAGACTTTGGACTTAATGTAATTAATGTAATTGTATAAATATTTATAAATTAGAAGTGTCTTTTTTACCTTTATTAAAAAATATAATGGATGCTTACATTATGTAGTGTTTGGAAGCCCCAAAAATCCCTTGTATAATAAAAACAATAACAAATTTTATATATATCTTTTCATAGATGAAAAAATAAATAATTTGTTTGAAATATTGCATAGCATCAAGTTCATGCCATATACTACTAACTTTCATAGGAATGATGTCAAATGATTTCATGAATTAGGTTGGGTTAGGGTCATCTATTCATTTTTTAAAGATATTTTTACTTATTACCAAAACAAACATAACACAAACTTGATATAGTTTCCCCACAATTCACCACAAAAAACCTTAATATAAAAATAATAAAAATGGGAGGGCTTATTTACCCTCCCACTTCATTTTTTTCTCAACCTTCTGAGAGACAAATGATAAAGGGATAAGGACATTCTTCTTTTGATAATTCATCCAATCCAATAATAGCTATAATGTCTTGAAGTTCATTATAAAGTTGCAAAGTTAGTTTAACTCCTTGAGTAGTTTCATAATGTTCTTCACCCACAATAGCAGGTTGAGAGAAGAAAACTATATCCTGAAAGGGAGGGAAAATGGGCAACAAGATGGTTACCGACCAATAGATTTTTGGAGGAAAAATAAGGATAAGAGGAAGGAGTGGAGGATAACAAAGAAAATATTCACTTATATATTAACAATGGGAAGAATATGTGTTAGCCCTATAAGGGATTGGTTTTAACATCCATATTCATTCAATCATAGTTGTATTGTGCCTCTTATTATTATGTTTATTATATTATGAGTTATAATGTCAATTACAGAAGATATTTTATATTAAGAATTATAATGTAAATTATAGAAGAGTCTTTGAACCTAAGATAATTCAAGTGTAATCGTAAAAATATTTACAAACAAAAAGTAAGTTCCTTTTTTACCATTATTAAAAAAATAGTGGATGTCTACATTACACAACGTTTGGAAGCCCAAAAAATCCATTGCATAATAAAACTAATAAAAAATATATAAATAATTTCATAGATGAAAAATGAGTAATTTGCTTGAAATATTCTACAACATCAGCTTCATGCCATATATTACTAAATTTCATAGGAATGGTGTCATGAATTAGGTCAGGTTA
>JARHVA010000713.1:4330000-4340000 GCA_037957365.1 Torreya grandis | reverse complement strand
CATAATTTGATATTCTTAATGGAGATGATGGTGGAAAAAGAGGCAATGTTTTACTTTATACAGGATGACAATATGTTGTGCATACATGATAGATTATGTTTCACTATGAGATTGAGAAATAAAGGAGTAGTAAATAAGGACAAGACCATATAATACATGAAAGTGGAAAAAGAATTCAAGGTGAGCTGAAATTACCATATAAATATAGATATAGATGCAGGTTGCTATATACAAATAAATATGTATACAAATATTTATAGGATTTTTCCATTATCTCTCTCAGTAACCTTAATAACAATGATTTTTTTCGTAACAATAGTGAACATTTCTCTTTATTTGGTGATTGGAGGAGAGGTAAAAATTCCACTAAGAGTAGAAGAACTACTAATTTTAAGGTTTATGGTGGAGTTGGGTTCAAATCCCCACTAACATTTGCATACTTTTTGCTAATGCTATGGTGGTATGATGGAATATGTATATACAATTTTTTTAATTAAAAAAAATATAATATATTAATTTCATAATATTTTTTAATATAATATTAACTTAATAATATAACATATAACATATATTTATTATAATATATTATATTACAAATAATAGTTGTATTATATTTATTAATAAATTATATTCTATATTATTTTTAGGTAAAGTGAGGTTTTGTAAAGTGAGGAATATAAATCGGTAGTCATACCTCATATCAAACCCATGACAAGTGACCTCCATCTTTTTTTGTAATGAAGTGTTAAGCAAAAATAATATTAGATATTTTTTAATAAATTTTTCCAAAACACATTTTTCTTGACTGGTACTCCCTTAGATTTTATGTTTTTTTGCCAGAAGGGATAGATAAGATTCTTACACAGATAACATCCAATTATAGCTATTTTTTCTTTAAAGGGTACGAGTATGGCATTCCTATATGTACTTAACCACGATGTAATTAATCTAGGTGTTAATATATTGCCAACATGAAGTAATGGAAGATACAAAATAGACTATAGGACCTCAATGTCTTGTCCCCACATCATCGACATTGCAACGTTTGTTTGAATTGCATGTCGGATGTAGTTTGGGACCACGTTACACATCAATGGTGGGTATAATTAACTTTGTTGTGGTAAGATTTGACATTACAATACTAGCATATTCATTTTTCGTAACAAATCCATTACACATCATATTACACCCTATCTTATATGCATACATATATCCATATGAAAAACAAATTTTGTTTTGTTGCATCAATTTTAGTTCTGTTATATTAATATTAACTGTACCTAAATATTATATACATTCATATCCATATGGGAAATAAAATACCTTTTTGTTGCATCAATTTTGGTATGGTCATGTTGCATGTGAAGTGTGTTTGAGAACACATGGACATGAATAAGGCACCACCACCACCTTTAGATCGGCATTCTCCTCGATTACATTTGCTGAGAATAAGGCATGAAAACCATAGGAAGGCCAGCATTGTCCTTCTCATAATTCACGTACATCAGACAAGTGTTATTGTGCATCTTCAAACTGAGTCTGCCACCACTCACAGGTAAAATCTAATACTCGGTACCCGATTTCAGAGATTGCCCATCAGTGTCCACCATAACATCAACAGTTGCAGCAAAGGGCACGATTATAACCATCACCACCAAAACCCTGTAAATTCAAACTCATAATTTATTTGAGTTAAAGATTTAACAATACAAAATTAAAAATATAAACAGTAACTAATTCACTACAACAATTTAAATTAAAAAAATAAATAAAATACTAGCTTGCTTTCGAGTAATCCATAGGTATTTCTTTATTGTAATCAACATTGTTGATGTATTGTCGTTCGTAACCTGCATGCAATTAATGAGAAACGGCCCTCTTCTCTTTATGTATATGTAGTTATACAAAGCGAATGAGTGAAACATTAGATTAGATTAACCGATAATGAAATGTCCGCAACTAACACAACACTAGTCAATACTTCCTTGCAAACACCGTTAGAACTTGAATATATGTTATTACACAGGTTTCAAGCTTATCCTTCTGCAATTTTCACACAGGACTGGACGGGGTAACCTCCAATGAATTAAATATACATAGGCAAAGGAGGAATAGCAGATGATTTCATCTTTTCTCATTATAAAAATTAAAAAATTATAATGCATGTTGGATATATTTGGATAACCATTTGCAAGTTAGCAACATTCAATTTATGTAAACGTGTCAAACCGCACCCAACTCAACTATTTGGAAGTTGACAGCAAAGACCTCGTCAACTAAAACAAGGGCGCTAAGTGTTACACGGGAACATGAATTAAAGTTTTTATGTTAGAGCAATTGTCATAACTGTGAACATTAACATGGTAATAGTCATTTTTGTATTAATATACTGAATATTTACTAATTCAATTTTATCAATTACAAGGTTCAAAGTATGCTGCAAGCATTATATAGTGAAAGAGTGGTATTATAAACAAGGTTTATAAAATATACATTATGGTATTATATAAAATGTTTAAAAACATAAAATTTTATGAAGAATAACTGAAATACAGTGTATTGTTCTCTAAATCAGGAAGGCCTTACATGTTTACCACTTAGTAATATCTATGCTATGTTATCGAATTCAACTTATTGGAAAGCAAGTAAAGAATTGAGTGATTATTCGTGCAAAATATGTAAGCATTCAAACTAAGCAAATAGACAAAAAAAACTATCTCAACCTTAAGAAATCCTAACATAATTAGTCTCTTTGGGAAATATCTAGGGGAGAAATTATTGTTCATGGTCAAATTCTTACCAGGGTTGTACTCCACTTGATCAACAAGAAGACATTGAAATCTAAACCCAAAAAATTTAGACCATAAGCACTAATACCTTTGAAAAATAAAGTCCATGGATTTTTTTTATCATATTAATACCGTGGAAAAATAGGGTTTAGAGTATTTCCTAGTCTATCAATGATAATGTAAAGTATCCATTAAACATTTATGGCTAATGTGCATATAATACCTTAAAATCACCCATTAACTTAATTAAAACCAAAGCATATACTCTATTTTAAAAACTTAATAATCTAATTAAATTCAAGTTCAAAAATACAAGTGACAAATCGATAATTTAAGTGCCACAGGGTAATACTAATTTGTTATAGTTTTGAAGAGTTGCATACCTCACAATGAAGGATTAATTCTCTGCATTGTGGGCTGAAATAGATTTGCACTAAGATATAACAATTCTATGTGATGCATGGGTATATACCATAGATAATAGTTAAATTTCAATTCTGGGTGAAAACATGTGGGAACAAAATGAATTTTTTAACTTATAGATGGAAATGTGGATATAGAAAAGTATACTTTTGAGGGGCATCATATTAGACAAAAAGCCTGATAGCTTCGATCAAGTTTATATAGGAAAATAAATCTACCAAGCCACAATTTTGAGTGGTTTTTGATTTGGATATTATATTTATTCCATTTTTAAAATTAGTTTTACCAACTCAAGATACAACTTGAATAAGGAAAAATAAGTTTAGTAATCTTAACATGAAACCACAAGATGTATGTATATAATAGGTAATTCTAACATGTAACAAATTTTTTAATTCATGCTAAGAAGAGAAAATAACTCATTTTGAGTGCAATTAAAGACAACCAGGAATTACCATGCTCAATTAAAACCATGCAAAGTGTGAGAGTGTTATGATCAACACTTATAATATTTAGAAATAATGCAAATTATAATGTAGATAAACTCAAAAAAAATATATTGGTGGGCCAAGATACCCAAATATTCAATATATGCAGAAATATAATAATCACCCTTAAGGTAGGGTAACACCATACAATACTCCTTTAGGAAGGAATAACTCCCCAGTGTCTGTTCAAGGGGATAACCTCCAATATCCTTCTACCAAATAAAAGACTCAATGCTTACTTCATTCATTTAAAATGATAATCATCTCCTTTATATAGACCTCTATGTAACTATTAATGGATGGATAACCTCCTAATCCCAATGTAGGTCGACTATTACCCAATGCACCAATTCCATAAGTTACTCCATTATACTAATATATTAGATCCATATAACTAACTAAGGGGGATGTGTGCCACATATTGGTATCTCTATCAACCCATATACATTAATATATCATATCCTTAAGTACATAGCATTTTAATGTAGAACATAGAGTAAGGTCAAAAGTGTCAACTAGGGTCAATATTGTCAAGCCCTATTATGGTAGGACCACAAACTAAGGGTCAAGGAATGGGTGTCAAAAATCTAGGTGAACTTCCTTACAAGGAAGAGATGGAGAAAGAAGGGGGAGTTACTAGATCTTTTATAATAGGTTTTTTTGAGATAGATCACAAAATGAGCCAGCTTGACTACAATGTGTAAGGCATTCAAAGTGAGATGCAAGGCATACAATATGATATGAAATCCATATAATTTAGTTTCAAAAATATCATTGTGTATTTATAAAATAGTTAGTTAAATCAACCAGCTTTCACTATTACAAAACCCCACCAAGGTGAATCTCCCAACTAGCATAATCCAAATCCAAGTACCTTGCCACAATGAAACCTTTTACCAAAGGTAAATATGCATAAGTTTGATGGAAATGATCCAATCAATTGGAACAACCAAATGGAGAATTTTTTTGATTTGCATCAGATTTTATGTCAATAAAAGTTTACCATGGCATCCTTGTATGTAGAACCTGAACAATTCATTTGGTATCTATGGTTGTGTGCTCAAAAGAAAAAAATGACTCTCAACTTCAGCTAATTGGCAAAATTGTGATAAACTGGTTTAGTAAAGGATTTTATTCATAATTTTTAGAACCTATCTTTTGGCGAGGAGATAAGTTTTGATGAGAAACTGAATGACCTATTTTTGGGAGGCCTCAAGGACCACATTAAACATGAGGTACACATATTTAATCCATATTTTAAGGTTTTTGATTCTATTATCATGACATGCAGGGCCAAGGAAAAAATCATGGCCAAAAATAAGTAACCATTAACTCACTTTACATATCATATCATAACAACACCATCATTTCCTCCACCTACATTAAGGGTATTATATTTCTACATATATTGACTATTTGGACATATTGGCCCACCTATACCTTTTACATTATGTTGATCTATAATATATTATGCATATTTCTAATCATTATAAGTGTGGATCATAACAGACAGTGTCAGTGGGCTCTACTTCACCTATATGTTGAATGCAGGGACTTATTGGAATATTAGAACCACCTTGAAAGAACAATGATGATAGATCTTATAATAAATCCATGATTTCATTTAGACAATTATATTATTTACTTCATGTATGCATTGAACTTCCAATTCTAGTTAATCAGTCAAGCCACTAAAAAGTATTTATAGGATGGCTATTATCAAAATAAAACCATCCACTAAGTTATATCCCATTTCTTGTATAGTACTATTAATCATACATAATTAATAAATAGTAAAATTCAAATCCAGTTATTGGACCATGTGTTTTATTAATGGTTTTTTCAAGTAAACTCTTTATTCTAAAGTATTCCAAATAATTTAGGTATTAAAATTTATACCATGTAATTTTTAAATGCACAAATGTTCAAAAACCAACTGAAAGTCAAAAACTAAAATCCAAATTGTAAAATACAACTAAAATGAGCAGTACCCACAAATATAAATTAGTTAAGCTAATCACCATCACCTCAAACTCAAGAGATAAAGAAAAAACAAAAATCATTATTTCCTAATAAATATCATTGAAGCTAAAATATGAAACATAAAATGATCCACATAAATATAATTTGGCTAAGCTAAAACACCATTGACTCAACAAATAATGCTAAAAATGAAGAATTTTAGGCATAACTATAATTTTTCTTGTCATTGATGGGCCAAAAGATTAAATTTGCATTCAGACTAACATCCTCTAGCAAATCATCTACTAAAATTGTTATCCATATATTGCATTGGGGAGATCCCATTCTATCTAATTACACATATTCAATAAAGATAATTCTTTTCTTAATTGTTGCTCATAATTGAACCCAAAGCCAAAAAATCAACAAATCATATTTATAATTGATTACAATCTATCAGTTTGTGGGATTGAAGACTGAGAAAATTGTTTGAATATTGTAACAAGAAAAGTAACCTACTTTCCCAAAAATGGGGTCAAACTATAGTGAAAAGACCTAGAAATGAAATGAAATAACATAAAATATGAGATAGATAATAGAATACATTCTAAAAGGTTCAAAAAGATAGTGATTTTTTACTAGAAGTGTTTTCAACAAAATTGGTGAAGATATATTAAATTAACTGATAAAGCTCCATAAAGTTGGACACTAATGACATCTTCAAAATAAAGACAATATTATAAGTAGTGTAATTTATTATAATAAACTATCAGGATTATCAATTAAAAATTAGGTCAAACATGTACAATACTAAACTACCAAAACTAGTGCCCCACATCTATAAATGAAACATGCATGGATGCACAAATAGATCTTCGCTACTACCATGAAATGATGTAAATGTATAATTATTCTACGTATTAAACCATTTGAACGTTTTACCCAATTGCACAAATTAGGAATATACACAAATACACTTTAGGAAGCAAATCAAATACATTATTTCTTAAGAGTTTGATGGATTTGTGTTTGAGGCAAGCCTGACCCTTTCAGTTTCTAATTTCCTTGATCAAGTGTCCATCACCATTAATCCATGTACCAGTTGTACCTATTGATATTGAGTTTCATTACTTGTGGCTCGATTTGCTTTTAGATTTAGAGAGATGTGTGCATATTTTTTCATTTAATTCTATCTATGGATACGTGATTATTTATGTCAATTAATAATAGTTAAAAAAAAATAATAAAAAATCTAAAAATAGAGTAGGGTCTACTTACAAATATATCAATGTCGTTCCTCAAACAAAGCAACATTGATAATAATGTCTCAACTTTTTTGGCCAATTAGAATCCCCTAAATATTATTTTTTAATGCCATCCATTAACCTTCTTGCTAGTTGACTTTAACAAACACCAAAATATTTTTTGCACATAAAAAAAGATGTGTTTCTACTAGCTAACAAATCTTGCAATAATCATAGTTTAAGCACAAATGGATCCTATAGTCTCCCTTTGGGACTAATAACACATCCTACACTTAAACTGGCTAAACAAGTCAAATTACTTTTCTTTTTAAAACCAATAATTCATATTATTAATTTAAGCATAAGAAGCATTCTAACACATTTTTTTTTTAAAGTAGGAGTATTCACACATAACATTTACATAGTAGTTTTTTTTTCAAGGATAAGTGAATATTTTTAACATTCATATTCATTTGAGATTATACAAATGCCTATCATTATTATGTCTACTATATTAATATTGTAATTTTAATATTATATAAAAACTTATAATCTAAATTATATAAGAGTCTTCAGACATTAGATAATTTGTGTAATCACATAAATATTTTAAAACTAAAAATAATAGTGTCTTTTTAAACTTTATTAAAAAAAATAGTGGACGCTTACATTATTTAGTGTTTGGAAGCCCCAAGAATCCATTGTATAATAAAAATAGTAAAAAATACCATATGTGTATCTCTCTCTCTCTCTCTCTCTCTGTATATATATATATATATATATATATATATATATATATATATATATATATATATATATATATATATATATATCTGTGTGTGTGTTTGTGTTCTAACTTCTCCTCAACTCATCAATTTAAATAACATATCCTACACTCAAATTATTTGAATGGCTCAAACTTCTTTACATTTTAAAATCAGTGGTTTGTATTATGTTTTCATTCTCACATGGTTTTTTTTTAAAGCTGAAGGAGCATTCACACATGACTTTTAAATAGTAGGTTTTGTTTTGTATCTAAGGATAAGGGAATGGTTTTAACATTCATATTCATTCAATGACTATCAATAATGTGTATTTTATATTAAGAATTATAACTTTAATATTTTATTAAGAGTTGTAATTTAAATTATAGAAGAGTGTTTTCCTTTTTTGATTTTGTGTGCTTTAAAAGTATTACATGAAATCATGGAATTACATAGAATGTCAGTATCTCTATCTATATTTCAGAAATAAATATATAGTGCATCTAAAATTCTCAATAAGAATCCATCTAAATCAGTGAACTCCTTTAGCTAAGCAGTCATGAATAAGGGGCATCCATGCCATCAAAATCACCCAGGGCATGATCATGTTCTTAACTACTTGACTCTCTATGTTAGGTATCTAGAGGTATTTGTACCTTTATAGATTTGAATGAATATGAATGTT
Organism: Torreya grandis; assembly: GCA_037957365.1. Classification (NCBI taxonomy): domain Eukaryota; kingdom Viridiplantae; phylum Streptophyta; class Pinopsida; order Cupressales; family Taxaceae; genus Torreya; species Torreya grandis. The sequence continues at coordinate 4,331,645 of JARHVA010000713.1, read as the reverse complement.
AATACCATTCCCTTATCCTTAGATAAAAAACAAAACCTACTATTTAAAAGTCATGTGTGAATGCTCCTTCAGCTTTTAAAAAAAAACCATGTGAGAATGAAAACATAATACGAACCACTGATTTTAAAATGTAAAGAAGTTTCAGCCATTCAACTAATTTGAGTGTAGGATGTGTTATTTAAATTGATGAGTTGAGGAGAAGTTAGAACACACACACACACACACACACACACACACACACACACACACACACACACACACACACACACACACACACACACACACACACACACACACACACATCTGTGTGTGTGTGTGTGTGTGTGTGTGTGTGTGTGTGTGTGTGTGTGTGTGTGTGTGTGTGTGTGTGTGTGTGTGTGTGTGTGTGTGTGTGTGTGTGTGTGTGTGTGTGTGTGTGTGTGTGTGTGTGTGTGTGTGTGTGTGTGTGTGTGTGTTCTAACTTCTCCTCAACTCATCAATTTAAATAACACATCCTACACTCAAATTAGTTGAATGGCTGAAACTTCTTTACATTTTAAAATCAGTGGTTCGTATTATGTTTTCATTCTCACATGGTTTTTTTTCAAAAAAAAAAATCTGAAGGAGCATTCCCACATGACTTTTAAATAGTAGGTTTTTTAAAAAAATCTAAGGATAAGGGAATGGTTTTAACAATCATATTTATTCAATGACTATCAATAAAGTGTATTTTATATTAAGAATTATAATTTTAATATTTTATTAAGAATTGTAATTTAAATTATAGAAGAGTGTTTTCCTTTTTTGATTTTGTGCTTTAAAGTATTACATGAAATCATTGAATTACATAGAATGCCAGTATCTCTGTCTATATTTTAGAAATAAATATATATTGGATCTAAAATGCTGAATAAGAATCCATCTAAATAAGTGAACTCCTTTAGCTAAGCAGTCATGAATAAGTGGCATCCATGCCATCAAAATCACCTAGGGCATGATCATGGTCTTAATTGATTGACTCTCTATATTAGGTATCTAGAGATATTTGTACCTTTATAGATTTGTATCAAAACACTTTGGACTTAATATAATTTGTGTAATTGTACAAATATTTATAAATTAAAAGTAAGTGACTTTTTTACCTTTATTAAAAAATATAATGGATGCTTACATTATGTATTTTTTGGAATCCCCAAAAATCTTTTGTATAATAAAAACAATAAAAAACTATATATATATATATATATGGAAAAATAAATAATTTGTTTGAAATATCGCATAGCATCAAGTTCATGCCATACACTACTAAATTTCATAGGAATGATGTCAAATGATGTAATGAATTGGGTTGGTTTAGGGTCATCCATTCATTGTTTTAAATATATTTTTAATCATTACCAAAACAAACATAACACAAACTTGATATAATTTTCCCCACATTTCACCATAGAAAACCTTAATATAAAAATAATAAAAATAGGAGGGCTTATTCACCCTCCCACTTCATTTTTTTTATCAACCTTCAAAGAGATAGATTAGAATTGGATAAGGACGTTCTTCTTTTGATAATTCATCCTATCCAATAATAGCTATAATGTCTTGAAGTTCATTATAAAGTTACAAAGTTAGTTTAACTCCTTGAGTAGTTTCATAATGTTCTTTGTCC
>JARHVA010000713.1:4317500-4322500 GCA_037957365.1 Torreya grandis | reverse complement strand
TTATCTAAATAGATTTATATAAACATAATATTAACCCTCATTCACTCATCACCTAGCATATACTAAAAATTACTTAGTGTTCATACCAAAACACATTCAATAAAGCAAACTTTCCTAATTCTATACCAATCATAAGAACAACATATTGACATAATTGAAGTAACAAATGAATAACCCTAGAGCTTAATTTGTCAAGTTACAAGATAGATCATTATTATACTTATTTTGCACATATTATTATATTTGAGGCCCTTTTTATAGTATTAGCTATGTAGGCATCACTCACTGATAGAGGAATCTTTAGGATCAGCTTGACAATGTGTGCCCACTAATCTAATTTTTTTGAGGTCACTATGAATATGAAAAATTATGGTTTTGATATTTAATGATAAGTGACAATCCATAACCTATATATGAATACACCAAAGTGAAGGTGAAGTAAAATCTAAAAACATCTAGTTGGTCACAATGTTTTTGATCAGGTATTCCATATAGTGCACTTTCATTGAACCCAAACATTAATGTTAATGAAATCATTCCATGGTGATGTTAGTGTTTAGAGATCCAAAAGCATCTAATCTAGAATCTGATGACTATTCAAAAATATCCTTCCAACCAACTTTCTACCTATTTAAGAGCCAACACAGTGTTAAAATTAGCACCAGCTAAATATATTACTTATTTATCATTTTCATACATAACTTAGTTGTTCTTTCTATCTTTAACCTATTCCCAATATAAGAATTTTAGTGTATATTTACATCTAAGTTTGGTAGGTAATTAGTTTGTTATAAATCTGACTATTATCCTTGTGCATTATATTTTCTATATTATTAAGATTATCTACCCAAAATAGGATCCTCATCTATTTTAGGGTTGAGTAGAAAGAAGCTTTTTTGAGGAGTTTTCATACCCTTCAAAATTCATTGGAAAAATTATCAAATGATCACGATCATTGGCTGATCCAATCAATAAAAAGAGAGAAGTAAAACCCAAAAGAAATTAGCTCCAAATCCTAAAAAAACTCATTTCATTTTTGTAGAATGATTTCTGGTTTGATTACTTTCTAAGGATTAAAAAATGAAATTAGAATAAACCTTTAACATAGATAGTTGTTGGATAAATATATTTATAAAATTTTGGACAAAATAAAAATTTCGAGCCTCTAATTTTCTATGATTTAAATATTATTTTTGTTTTTGTTTTATTTTTAAGAATATTTAATAAAGGAATCTCAAATTTCTAAGTGGTTTTTTATGGTTTTGATTTGAATTTCCTCAAGGAGAATGTTTAATGAGTTTTTAAATTTATTTGGGCCTTAGTGTTCATGTTAAACACCAATTAAGCATCATATATTTAATGTGAAAAAAGTGTTTTAAGTTATCCTTATATTTAAAAAAGCAATGTACATTTTATTATATTTTTGTCTTATAAGGATTGTAATTTAATTAGAGGATATGAGCATATGAGAGAGGCAAATAACTAATAAGGATTTTTTTATTTCCTATATTTAAGATTTTTCTTTCGATATATGTTGAGAATTTTATAAATAATTATTTTGTTTTACCCATGAGTAACAATTAATTGATATTGATGTATAAGAGAAACATGAGAGGGCAATAAATGTTGTCTAAAAAGTGTTTGAATGCTATCTATTAACTAAATATAAATAGTACACAAACATGATTTGATAAAATATTATTATATGCACACTCGAAAAATGCATTAAAGAACAATTTTAATTAATCAAAAGAGAGAATGGAAAAGGAAATAAAATTCAAAGTAATTAAAAAATGTATAAAGAAATTAATATAATAAAAATTAGCTATACACATTTTTTATAACTAGAAAATAAATGAGCAAGATGATCTAGTGTTGTGTATGGAAAATTAGTTATAAATTTTTATTTATTTATAGAGTTTAAATGAGATGATCTAGTATTATGTGTGGAGAATTAGTTTCAACTTAATATTTTTCTCTAAACTTTAAATGAGATAATCTAATATTATGTGTAGAAAATTAGTTTCAACATCTTAATTTTTTCTAAAGTTCCAATTTATTGTTTAGTAGCATAACACTTAAAAATACAAAAATTAGGATTCAAAAAGATTTGTAAATTATATTTTTAATAAAATAAAAGAAATAAAAATAATTAAAGATTGAAACTAATTATAATAAAAACCAAAGCAATAAAACTATTATAAATTTAAAATCTAACTTCAAATTTAATTAATTTAATGATATTTTCATTTTATGAATATAAAATATATGTATATTTTATCTATAAAATATATATTTATTTTTTAGTGATTAATATTCAATTTCTGATACTGATGAGATATGGGTGAGTTGGTACAATGCTTTGGTTATTTCAAGCCCCACCTAGGTTCAAATCTCACTAAGATATGTTAATATGAATGTGGTTGTTGTTGGTATTCTTGAGTTGGTTGTGGTCATTATTTGGATTTTCATGTCAGTTGTATCCTTTGCAGGTATTTAGTTTGGGCTAGTTGTGGCTATTCCTTATATATTTCGTACATGTGGTAAATTGTCACTTTGGGGCTCTGATCTCCTGATTGTATGTAGACCAGTTTTGTAACTTTAAGCAAAAAGTGAATACCAATAAAAAAATATTTATATATATTTAGTTTATAATTATAAAATTAATTGAAATAAATTTGAAAAGTTAATCTCTATCTTTTATTTATTTATTACATACTTATGTATTATAAGGAATCACTGAATGACATAGAATGTCAGAATATATAGTGAATTATAATGATGATTAATTAAATAAATGATTTTTTTTTGGTTAAATAACCATGAAAATGATGAGTAAGTTGTTTTAGCTAAGTAGCCAAGATAATGATGAGTAAGCATACATTTAAATTAGTGAGATTTTTGGCTAAGCAATCACAACTAAAGGGCATCCATGGTGTCAAAATCATTCAAATCATGATCATAAACTTAATAATTTGAATTTTTATATTAGATATATAGAATAATTTATATCTTAGTGGATGGATATAAATAACCACCATCTTCATTAATTAGACTATAACCCTTTTTATTCTCTATCCCAATATTATATATATAATAATTAAATTTTAAAACATACAAATAATTTTTACATTTTAACTAAAAATAGTTATATTTTATAAACAAAAGGTCAAAAATATCAATTTGACAATTATGAACCAAAGAATTATTTCAATTATAGATCAGTGACAATGCCAATGGTTATAAGGCAAGTCTTAGTTAGGTCATGTTAAATTAGAGAAAATACAATTCCAACACATTTTAACATGAATTTATAATAAAATTTTCTTGGTCTTTATTATTTCAAGGATTTGAAGTTATTTCCTCCTCAAACTCATCATTTACCACTTCTGAATAGGGTCTAATATAAATTTGAAAAATCATTTCAATAGAGACTACATACAACATTATTAAAAATGTTGAGTAGAATCTATATATTAATTTATTAAATATAAATATGAATAGATCGAGAAGACACCAAAGATGTAGGTGTTACCATTTCCAATCAAGAATGTTTAGACATCCATATTGTACAGACATCTTTACATATGAAAATGGTAGGTAGTTATGCTTTCTTGAATTACACTTTGAATGGGAGGGTGTTGTCATGATCAACAAAAAGCCATTCATTTTTGTCTTGGTCTATGTAAGTAGCATGAGATTCACATGTAGGCCTACAAATGTCACAAATTGTAGGATACAAAAATAGCTCATAATTTCCATCATCATAAATTTTAATGATTTGAGAAGAGAAAATAACTCTTTTTGAGTGTAATCAAAGGCAACCAGGAATTACGTTGCTCATCTAAAGCCATGTGGAGTGTGATGGAATTATGATCTAGACTTATAATATTTGGAAATAATGCAAAATATAATCTATATAAACTCAACACAATAAAATATTGGTGGGCCAAAATACCCAAATATTCAATATATGTTTAAATATAATAATCACCCTTAAGGTAGAGTAACACCATACAATACTCCTTTAGGAAGGAATAAATCCACAATGTATATTAGAGGGGACAACCTCCAATATCTTTCTACCAAATAGAAAACTCAATGCTTACTTCATTGCTTTACAATGATAATCATCTCCTTTATATAGACCTCTATGTAATTATTAATGGATGAATAACCTCCTAATCCCAATGTAGGTTGACTATTACCCAATGCGAAAATTCCACAAGTTATTCCATTATCCTAATATATTAGATCCATATAACTAACTAAGGGTGATGTGTGCCACATGTTGGTATCTTCATGAACCCATATACATAAATATATCATATCCTTAGGTACATAGCAGTCTAATGTAGATCATAAAGTTAGGTTAAAAGTATCAATTAAGGTCAATAGTTTTAAGCCCTATTATGGTAGGACCACAAAGTAGGGGTTGAGGAAAGGGTGTCAAAACTCTAGGTGAACTTCCTCAAAAGGAAGATATGGAGAAAGAAGGGGGAGTTACTAGATCCTTTATACTAGGGTTCTCTAAGATAGATCACAAAGTGATCCAGCTTGACTATAATGTGTAAGTGTTTAAAGTGAGATGCAGGGCATACAATTTAGTTTGAAAAATATCATTATGGATTTATAAAACAATTAATTAAATCAGTTAGCTATAACTATTACAAAACCCCACCAAGGTGAATCTCCCTACGAGCCTAATCTAAGTCCAAGTATCTTGCCACAAAGAAACTTGTTACCAAAGGTAAATATGCATAAATTTTATGGAAATAGTCCACTCATTTGGAACAAAAAAATGGAAAACTTTTTTGATCTACATCAGATTCTATGTGAACAAAATTTTACCATGGCATCCTTGTATCTAGAACCTAAACAATTAATTTGGTACCAATGGTTGTGTGCTCCAAAGGAAAAAAATGACTCTCAATGTCACCTAGTCAATTTTTATAGAGGAGTTATAATTACAGTATAACAATAGTGTGACAAAGAATTAC